>JBBMOC010000031.1:277880-296971 GCA_037975185.1 Centropyge bicolor | reverse complement strand
CAGATGAAAAAGACTTACAGTGCCGACCTGATGACGCAGTGGGACTGTAAAATATGCATGTCAGCGGAGTGCGTCCAGTCGAAGTTGCAGATGTACCTCACTTGCTGCTACACAGCCCCTCATGCATGGACGTCTCTATCTGTGTTCCTCACTCTCTTACACCCTGATGTCTCCACCAGTTGTGCTATCTTTAGTCTGCCGACCCACTCAAATACATTCTGCCTCTCCCTCCCTCTTCTGCAATCTGTGGGACTTTCTTGCTCCGCTGGCAGCAACACCCAGTCTGCTGTGATTGGTAGACGGCCAGTGTCTCCACCTGTGACTTTGACAGGGACTGCAGGGGCGCGTCAGGCAGGTAATTGCCGAGCTGTCAGGTAACTGAGCCCTCCTGACTATTTTTAAGGCGGCGCAGGTTTGACAAAAGTTGAAGCGGCACGCATGCATGACTGCGAGAGACACCACAACAAAACAGAGAACTTCGTGTCCTCACAGGTAATTCCCCCTAAGCTGCCTCACTTAAAGGATAAAGTCGGTGTTATTCTCTATGTTTCTTGTTGTCAACAAAAATCCCATTCAAAGATCAGACCCGACATGTGTAGTCTACCACTGATTGAGTTTTTATTGAACTTAATGACGTGGTGCGTAACAAGGGAGACAAGGCAAAACACAATAGAACTGATGGTTTGACAAGTTTGGCACCAAGAGGCAAAACATGCATTAGTGCATTCAAACCGTAAAAAATGGGTTGGGATTAAATATGAATTGAAAGTGATGTGAGCAAAGAGCAGTAGATGTTAAGATGTGGTGTATTAGAAAAGAAGTAGAGGATCAGTGGGGGAGTGTTAAAAAAATAATGTTTGAAATAAAGAAAGTGGAGAGAAAAAAAATTTTAAAATAAAAATTAGGATCAACAAAAATATAATTTCATTCTAAAAGGAGCCAGTTATTTCCTACAACAGCTGCTCACTGTCATTTTTATATGATACTCAAACAGGAGGAAATTTACAGGGACTATTTTCTGCAGCGGATTTATACACACTGCTGAGTATTTAAGGCAGCAGATGAGACTCATTGTTGGTTCCATGGGAAATGTTGACAATAAGAAAACTGGTCGCAACCCTTTAAAAGTAAAGTTCTCCAACAACACTCACCTCTGCTGTTGTTTAGCAGTGACACATAGTTTTGGTTTTATATATTGTGGTTCTAAAATTTCCGCCTCATTGCTCATGTTGCGAAAGTGAATATCACTTCATAACATAACATAAATCGACAGCAGTGTGTCCTTATAGAAACTGTGTGGTGGTTCCTCAGAGAACCTGCTGACTCGGTGAATTACCAACAGATACATGTTGTGGTTGAATTTTGTCATTTTCAAAGCTGTGAGCGCCACAAATTCCGATCGCCTCCACAGAAATCTCTCGCAGCCGACGAAACCAAGAAACGATCTGCACGTCTCGATACGACCGGGAGAAAGTGCGAAAACACGCTCGTTGCCGTTTGGCTGAACTGAGCCTTTAAGTCAGTAATGAGGGAGCACAGCAGCTTTGAAGCTCCTGAAACAGACAGAACAATGCAAAGACACTCAGAATAGTCCATAGAATTATATCCATAACAGCGTCTGAATGAGGGCCCTGTCCTATGTTTAGCAGGCCACAGTAGCTTATTGTTCGGCTGCATGCTACAGGCCTATAGCCGGCTCTCTGCTGTCCTATACATCCAGAGCTAATGGACACTTTGTTCCCTCATGTGTCCCGCCGCTGTCTAAATTACAGGCTGAGCTGGAGGAGGATATAGCACGGCAGCGAGCGAAAGCAAGACAACTCCCTCTGTCTCCAATGTACAGCAGCCCACATATAACTAATAAAACACGGGCCTAAATCCTCATATACTGTTTATACTGCTCGGCTCCTTCTGTGCTACAGAATTTAAAAAAAGACTTTATAGGCTAAATTACTACATTTAGTGCGTATTTGGCTTCACATGCTCGATGTGAATTTTGTCTGCGTTTTGCATCTATAAATTCTATCCTATGTTTTTCTAAAATATTCCCATGTGCACGCAAAACTGAACAACTACATTTTCTATAAAATAATGTAGAAAAAAAAAATTTTTTTTTTTGACAATGCAAATAGAATGAACAGTTTATAAATAAAATCTTGAAAAAAAAAACCTTGAATCCACCTGCTCTGGAGACAAACGTCTGCAGCAGCTTTATTTGAATGTATAGCCACAGTTTTGCATAATGTGATTTCCAGGCATCGCATTTGCACCTTTTTTTTTTTATCAGTGAACGTCACCAGGCAAATCTCACCCAAAGCACAGATGCACTGATGAACATATTCTTTCTTTTTTTTCCAGTTTTGCGAGTTATCTTAAATGGAAGTGGACGGACGCTCCAGGCAGCTGTGACAGAGCGTTGCTATCATCCATTCACAGTTATTATCCAACCGACAAACAAAACCAGTGCAGCAGTAATGCAGGTAAGCCCACCTTCCTCTTTTTTTAACATGCAAAAATCAGCTGTTGGTTCATTATTTACCTGCAAAACCAACAGTTTTCTGCGAATTTTACAGCCTAAAAATCATTGCTTCTGACAGCGTTTTGGTGAATTACTCTGATTAGCAGAGGTGTGACTGACTGTCAGCCCTGTCACTTCATTCCTCCTCTTTCACATTAGTGGAAATTGTGTTTGAATTTTAGGTTAAACCAGGGTTGATCTCCATGTTGACTATGAACAGCTCCATCTCTGAAAAACTTTCTCAGGCATACGGAACAGGTTGCGACAGATGTAAAGCAATCTAATGCAACACAGGCTCAGATCTCAATCAACACAACAGGATATACAGTCCAAACATAAGAAGGTTATTAACTGCATTCAGCCGTGCAGGTATTTCTATTATGCGTTCACCCCGGCGGGTTCATGTATGCACCTTAAACATACTTCACAGACACACCCGTATACTGCATAAAGTACACGGCACCTAAACAAAACGCCTTCATCATGTGACAGAAATACCAGTATGTACAGTAACTCCCACTCTATTCAAACATCCACTGAATTTCAAAAGTCCAACTTAGCGTTTAAATCCCCGACAAACAAAAGAGCCGGCGACGTAAGGAGTCATAAAATCCATAGCAAGAGCGCAATCAACAATGCTTTTAAGTCAGACATGCCAGGACGTCCTGTAATCACGTCCAGAGGAAGGAAAAGCTGAATCTTGTTTACTACAGACGTTCGCCACTGTAGCATGACAGGGGAAAATGTGATCAGCACAGACACAAGGGCTGTGGTAGAAATTAAAGTCAGCGAGGAAGAAAACACAGGCGCGGGCTTTTATGTCACATGAGGTAAAGAGAAAAAAAATACGTTTCAGATCCATACAGCACGAGGCCTGGAAAAAAACCAGGGCTCATGTTTTCTGCTCGCGTGTCGCCATGCAAACGCTTCACAGAAGATAGCTCTGCCTGCCTTTCATGTATGCATTATAGATTGATCTTCTGAGCGCGTTCCCTGGTACAGACACTGGGACTTATTATCACCCCTCTCATGTGATTCACAGCTGAGCCAAACAGCTCGTACCTGTGGCGAATACGAAACACCGAAGAGCATGTTAAAAGAAGGAAGCGGGAGCGAAGCAGAAATCGCATTACGGAGAAATGCTGGACGTAATTAAATCACTCGAATCACTTATCGTCATTGGCTTTATCTTTACAGCAGTAACAGGACTGGCGCTCTGCAAACAGTGGTCTGGCCTCACACATGTTTGACTGGAGGCTCTGAGATCAGTGGATAAGAAAACCGGCCTCTTGAAGAACATCAACAACACAGATGCAGCGAGTGGCACACGGTGGTGGTGCAAGCCCTCGTCCTGCTCGTGCAACACAATGCAACCAGCTGACACGTTGGGAGGAGTGATGCAAGCCGCTGCTACTGTACACGTCCATGTTCGAGCTCCATTTAGCCTGACAACAATTAATGCATCTTAACGAGCTGATACATGAGGCAAACTCACACAAAACAGCAACCAGACTTTTGGGGTTTTAGCAGCTCAGAAACCTCAAAGATTTTATCAGAGAATCTTTCACTTTCGTGCAAAAAAAAAAAAAAAAGAGAAGCTGAAAATGTGTTGATCAAACAGTCGTCAGTCTATAGGTACAGGTGCTCCATTCTCTGCCTGGTTTCCATAGAATCACTTCAAAGAGCCCGACGCAGCTCACAACAACAGGCTGGCAACATGCAGGAGGGAGGGGCCGAGGTGTCACAGAACCCACTGTCATTCCAAACAGATATCTCCTGCTCCGGCCCGAAGCCCCCGGAGCTTTATTCCTCATGCTTTTAATTATCCGAGAGGTGCAAAGCGCCGGCGCTCGCTGCAGGTGTCGCGGCACCAGCAGAGATAGCCCGAGCGGCCGAACGTGTCAGAGAAGCCGGCGTACGAGCGCCTGCAACCACGACCACGCCAACTGTCCTCGCCCCCCCCCCAGCAGAGCCGTTAATCTCCTGACAGGTGTCCGTGTGAGCCGAGGAATCCGGCCGCGTTGACTTTCTTAACACGAGCTTGTAACGCAGCACATGGAGGCAGAGCGGGGGGAATCTGATGCCCCCCCCCACACTATCATCATCACAAAGAGCCGTAACTTTATCACATAAAGTTAACAGAGAAAAGATGGAGAGTGAAAAAGTTGACGAGTCTGGACATTAACGGCCTGAGTCTAGTGTTGCCTTCACATGGATCCTCTTACTTCCTCCTGTGAAAGGGTGAAAACTGCCCGTTGTAAACAGACCGATGAGGCTAAACCTGTTAAAAAGTTTCTTTAGCCGTAATGCAAACACTTTTATTATTTTATGAGCCAAAAGGATATTTGTTACAACACTGTAAACAGGCTCTGGGCGAAACGCGGCTCGCAGTGTTTACGTCCTCAACAACTTAAGAGTGTGATAAACAAAGATTAAAGAACGTGAAGGTGTGATTAAACAGCCGTGATCTTCCCGCCCTTATTTTCTAAAGACACAATCACCTGACCCGTATTTATACTTGACAAGTCACCAGCTTCACTTCACTCTTTAATTTAAGGGAAATAATGTCGTCTAACACCATCACAGACGTGTGAGCATTAACTCAACTCTCTGGAGGCCGAAGTAGACTGATTTTGACTGATAACCTTTTCCTTTACCCAGAGGCCTCGTCCACACAGAGGCCCCTTCCTCTCGCCACGCCACTATGAGAGAGGCTCCATTCCACTAATATTATGTTTTCATTAATGAGAAGGGGCTTAAACAGCGGCGTGTTTGTTTGTGTTCGGGCCGGTCGGACTGGCTCTGCTCCTCCAGAGATGACGGGGGGGGGGGGGAGGAGCGTCGGGGTCAGATGTAGCTATAGGCCCCGGTTCTCTGAAAACAATTCAGAAGGAGAGGAAGAGAGCGGCGGCGAGGAAAAAGAGGCTACGTTGTTTAGCTTGTCTGGAAAAAAAAAAATGGCCCGGAGACGTGAAAACAGAGAGCGCCATGAGAAAGATTTAGACGATAAAAAAGGAGACTGAAAAATAAAGATTTCCTTTTGGATGTCCTCAGAAAACCTCTTCCATACATAACAACATTACACATAGCAGAGAGCCAAGTCTGCTTCATTTCAAGGATATGTTTATATAAGGAAAGACAGCGTAAAGGAGGACTTGATTAAAAGGCTTTTGAGTAAGAAGCCCTGGAAATTTTGATGGGAAAAACAGAAAGACCACAGCCGTCCAACTCACCGCTTCTCTTCTCCCTCTGATGGGTTAGGGTCCTGCTCCTTGGGAACGTGTTCCATTCACCTTAATTCCATCCAGCAGCCAATCATGAGAGACTGAGGCAAGCCCCACCCTCGGATGCACGCTTGTCATTCGCCGGTCGGGAGGGGCCAGTCAGTGAAACGTGACAGGGTCCCGTCCCTGGGGTTGTGGGAGGAAGTTGGGGGGGGAGGAGGAGGAGGAGGAGGGTGGGGGGGGGCTCCAGAAGGAGTCGACCCCCTGTGAGGTCGGTGCGGCTCTGTGTGATACTGTAAGTTGTGGAAGATGCCGGGGGTCCGGTCGGGGTGAGCGGGCAGGCGCTGGGGCCGGGGGCTGGAGGTGGAGGTCAGGCTCAGGGGTACGGAGGGTGGAGTGAGGTCCAGTCTGCAAGAGAGGAAAGGACACGGTCAGATGACAGTCGATTATAGCAGAAACCAGTTCATCAGCAGAAAGTGAAATGTTAAATTCACTGATTCCAGCTTTAGTCACATGCAACCAGCAAATAGCAAATAACAAAACCAGACACCGGCGCCGGGAAGCTGTGACGAGCATTTCAAATTGTGCAAATGTGAAAATAATCAGCAGATTATCGAGAATGAAAATCATGATTTCTTGCAGCCCTAATTGTCATGAAATAAAAGTTCATGAAAAAGCAACGCTATGACTTCCCATCATACACCAGGAATCGTTTTTTGTCGAACATTTATCGAGGTCTAGTTGAGAAAATGTCTCATGATTTGAGATGAAACTTGATGAGGACGTTAGAAAAATGTCCAGAATGCTGAAAACCCTTTGCGTGGATGGTTCATGGATCAGTCAATTGAAAGGAAGCAGCCAACTATTTTGATAATTGATTCATAGTTTCAGTCATTTATGAAGCAAAGATGTCAACACTTGTTAGTTTCAGCTTCTCAAATGAGAGAATTTGATGATTTCTTTTTTGTAATTCATGAAGGTAAATGAAGGTTTTGGACTTGTTGGTTGGACAAAAGAAGCAATTTGAAGAAGTCACTTTGGGCTCTGGATAACATTTTATAGAATAAACACTGAATCGATAATGAAGTTTATCGAGAGCAGCTCCGAGACGTGAGACCCCAACCTGACTCCTACCACCCAACATGTTTCTTCTCCTGTCTCTTCCCATCATCTACTTGCAACCCAGGACGATCATGGAGTCAGAAACAGGAAGTCACACACTAACGTTCAGGGTACGGTGGCCTGCAGGGTCAGAGGGGAAAACTCTGTCACCTTCCACTGCTGCTGGGTCGTTCCTGGAAAACTGTCGATGGAATGTCAACCTCCCGCTCAGGGTTAAGTAGCATTAAGATGAGCAGCTGAACGTGTGTGAAAGACTGCGTGTTTGTGTGTGTGTCGAAGCACTCAGAGGGTCCTGATCCATTAGCCCCTGCCTCCCGCCTCTGTTGTCCAAGGAAGGCTTTATTCTTTCCTCCGTTAATCCCTGGCTCAATGCCTTTCTAATCCGGAACAGTGGGATACAGGGCATGAGAATGTCCTCAGACATGACTGATATTATTATTGCTTTTAGTGCTAATAGAGAGATTACAGGCCTCATTCACAACGAGCAGGCAGAGGAGCGTTTCATCACCTCTACGAGTGTCACAGCTGAAGATTCAGGCCACGAAAACCTCCTGTGGGATGTTGATATAATCCCAGAAATTAATAATAATTCAAATAAAATTCTTACAACCACATCTCAAAGGAGCAAAAAACACAAGACTGGCAGGTGAGATTTTGAAATTTTTCTATATTTTATATCATTATAAACTGAATATCTTTAAGCAATTGGTTGGACAAAACAAGCAAATTAAAGATTGGATGTTTTTAATGGACAATTCAGTAAAAAATAGTCAACAGATTAAATGATAATTGAAATAATAATAATGAAAAAAATAAGTTAGCTGCAGCCTGAGAATAAAATATACAGTCTGGGTGGATCATTTTTTCTTTATCCCTCATCAAAAGGTTGAGACATGAATGGAGAGCGAAGATGTGGCTGAAGCCTTCTGAGGTGATTCGAGGGGCTGAACTCGCTCAAACTGCCATTTTCATTCATTAGTGCAAGTTGCAGCTAATTACGGTCTTGAACGCACCATAAACAGCCACCTCTGCGACCTCATACCCATTTATTATGTGTCCACTGAAAAGACACAACAAACACAGCGTCTCAGTCATGCCTTCAAACACACACACACACACACACACACACACACACACACACACACACACACAAACAGGCTGCTGCCGGTGAACCGCGGACACACACACTTCATTGTTATGAGGCAGATCTGAGGACAGTAATGACACGGACCCGGAGGCCTTCCACTAATGGACTGAGCTTTATCAGCGGCCTCCTCTCTATCACATCGACCGCTGCTGCGAGCGGACGCCGCCGTTTGTTGTTAACCACAGCGGGACACACGAGCCGTGTTTACCTCCACGTATCAGCACATATGTGAACACCTGTTCCGCCTCATCCGGAGAAACATAAGGAAGAAAAACATCTTTTATGACCTTGGTCTAAAAGATCTCGTCTGACGGCAGAAATAGCCGAGCGGCTCGGTCACGACGGGTCGAAGTTGACCTCAATTTCTCCTCGCTTTTTCTACGAGGAAATATAAACGGCGACGATGCTGCAGCTGTGCATATTTTTCCATTTTAGACACACTTATGGACATATTTGTGGAAACAGCCTCCAAGCTTCAAGCCTCTGGGACGCTTGTTTCCCATGGGTTCGGCTTCCCGACCTCTGAGGGCCGCCGCCGCCGCCGCCGCCGCTTCTGCTACCGACGGGAGAACGTACACGACCTGCGGAGCCTGTTGAACGTTGACGTAAGACTCATCCGAGCTCGTTAGCCCCAACCTGCAAACGTCAGCAGCCATTCCCACTAAACATTACCTTTCGTTCTTATTTCAACACTAGCTGGCTTTCCTTCGTGGGTCAAGTTGTGGCGACGGAAAAAAAAACCCTGACTGTCAAAGCTCATAACACATAACAGGGTAAACACATAACACTGCATGAAGGTACGTCCAGAAAAAGAACAAAAGTAGTCTGAAAAATCTGAGTAATCTTTCTCAATTACTGTGTCCTTGTGTGTACTCGCTCGCCCTTGCTCCCACCCAGGATGTTATGCTCATATTAATATCCTCTATATCTAAGGGCAGGGCATGAAAATACAGTCTGTCAAGTGGTCCAGACTCGAGAGCTGGAGAAAGACGCTGAGAAAGAAAGAAAGAGAGTGAGACTGAGATAAAAAATGCACTGAGGTGAAGTTGATGAAAGCTAAAAGAAAGACTTGATTTAGGTCCCTGCTGGAACCAGGACAAAATAAACCCACCTATCAGAGCTGGAGACAAACAACGAGACGAGAACAGGGAGTGTCAGAGGCAGCTTCAGGGCATTCAGCTGCTCCTGAGCATGAACGTACATACATAGATAATCGTGTGGGATTAAGCACCTACAGTATCGGTTGCTGATTTATTACACAACATTTACGGAGCAATAAAACCAGACTGTATCGGGAAACGAATCCTGTGTAACAACACACGCTGCCTCCGTTTAAAACAGGTGATGAAACGCTTTAGTGGAACATGTTCTACAAACGGCAGCGTTTAATTGACGCAAAATGGTCGAGAAGCCGACAGGAAACGTGGGAGAAGAGAAGAGTTGACGAGCAACAAAAAAAAAAAAAAAAAAATAAGTCCCCCCGGCTGGATTCAATAGACCCTTTTCACTCGCAGACAGTTTGACTTGTCAAAGCAGGAAAAGCACAGGTGGAAACATTAATGATGACTGCATTCCTTTTAGGTGAAGCCAGCTCCAGCTCTCTGGGACGGCGTGCTCGCTCTCTCACTAGACGTGGCTTAGTGGGACGCTTAATGGAAAGGAGCCATGGTTAATGTTAATATTTACACCTGTGCTTTTCCTGCTTTGACAGGTCGAAATGTCTGCGAGTGAGAAAAGGGTGTACACAAGGACATCCAGTGCCAGGCATGCAGTTATGTTGTATGTGCCTTAAAACACTTGAAGCACCTCAAATCCATCTTCGGAGTATCTAACACTTGACTTGGCTCTGAAAAGCTTTCGGTTTCCTCGCCGGCCGTGGTCGACCGTGGACGCCCTGGTGGCTTAGTGTAAGTGCACCAGAGACTCCTGTTGTGTCAGACCTCATCTCTCTAGTGCTGTCTGTCTTATAAAGGCTTATAATGGGCCTTTGGAAAAAGTAAACAAACATCCATTGAAGCATGTTAAATCACTCCTGCAGCACAGTCCACTTCTCCAATATCCGTCTGAGCACTCGGTATCTAACAAACACTCGATGCTTTGATGGGAAATAAGCTAATTCTGGAGGAGTTTTGAAGCTACCTGGACGGCTACTGACTTTAATTCCACAACATTTTGACGCAGCCGGGACAGCACGAGTCAGGAAAGCCCCTCAGAACTTACTGGATTTTCTTTCAGTGTCAGTTTTCAGCCTGATGATATTGATGATGTACGAGACGGCGGCTGACAAGGTGCGATCCAAGAGGCTGCGCCGAGCATAAATCAAATTAGCGCTTCGCAATCAAATGTTAACCTGAAATGTATGACAGCTTCTGGCATGTACGTTATCAGATTCTTTACATTAATATCTCCTTTGTAGGGCACACACACACACACACACACACACCAGCTCACATGGCTCAGACACATGCATCTTGATTCTCTTCCCCCGTCTAAGACAGCTTCCAAATTTTAATTGGGCCTGCGAAAAAAAATGGCATTTCCCTCAAGCAGGGTTCACCTTTAATTGCGTGCTCTGAAATACAGCCTTTAAAATGCATCAAAAGAATAACTAGTGAATGCATGTTGATGCCTGGAGAAGCTCAGAATTAATTAAACATGACCCGCTCTCATTCTCTACTTTTCCAGGCCAAAAAGATCGATGTCCCTCTGTTCTTCAGAAAGCGAGGAGAAAAGAAACAAAAAAAAAAAAAAAAAAAAAAAAGAGGTGGATGAATTCTTTAGTATAAAGAGGCCGACGTGAAATGTAGTTCTACGCCGGGAAGAAATCATTAAGTTCAAGGATGTTTGGATTGTGTTTTGATAGAGAGGAATCAATTGAAAGTATTATCAAAGAAAAGGGGAGCTGAAACAATATTTAGGAACCGAGCCCGCGATCGTGAGCTCAATATTTACGAGCTCGTGAGAGCGGAGAGGCTTTGATAGTTTGCGAGCGGCGGCGTTGAGACAATTAGCAGAAAGAGGACGGGGAAGGAAGGGCGCCGATGAAGGGCAGGTTTTCATATTTGTAGTCTCGGACGGGTGCTGCATGATAATCCCAGGTTTGGAAGGACGGTCGTGTTTGAAAAGTACGACTTCGCTACTCAAATACACACATAGACTACACACACACACACATGGCTTCCACACAACACAGAATCATAATTTCTGTTTTCTATCAGCACATTATGGGATGCTGCATCAGCTGACTGCTTCCATACGATCCCCAGAGCTGCGACATAAATCTGGTCCTGACAGCAGTTGCTTCATTAAAACCGCTGAGGTTCTCTTGAGCAAGGTCCTCAGACCCAAGACTCGGGAGCCAAAAAAATGTGACTCGTACACTCAGCAGCTTCGACTGTTTCCACTTTCATGCCATGTTGGACATAATTGCCAGTTTTAGGCTTTAAAATGGCGTCAACATCCGAGTCGAGTTACAGCTTTTTTTCCCCAAACATCCGGTTCAACACTTTGTATTGCAGAAGTGCCAAACCAAACCCAACACAGACGCTTCCTGCCACTCAAAGTCTGTTAATTAGTAGAGTCTGTAATTAAGCCCAAATTCAATTAACATAGTGTTATGTTGTCAATGCGGAGTATTTTTACCCTCAGTTACACAACAATCGCACAAACACAGGAACCTTTCCCGTCTCTACCCTCCGCTCCATATGCTGCCAATGCAACGTGTGAGAGTGTTCCTGGAGAAGCAACGCTCTCAGTGAACAGTTCAAAGAAATTTGCATAACAACTGACAAAGCATTAGCCCGTCCACAAGGATTCAGCCTGACGATTCAGGCGTGTTGGCGTGACCGTGCACCTGTCCGACCCGGCGGCCATCGAGGCGTCGTGACCTCCGCTGACCCTGATCCTTCCATCCACAGTTTATCAGGTTAAAAATCGCTTCATCCAAACAGATGGAAATTGAAGTGGAACACATGAGCCAAAACTTTCCGAAAAGTCTAAAAAGCAAAATACACAAACTTTCCAAAGACTCGACTTTATTTGCTAATGGCTTCAATGCAGTGACAGAACAAGGAAAACACTCAGCAGATTCTCAACACTTTGGCTTTATCTCATTTTCCCGTTCTGCACGTCACCCTTCAAATCTCAGTCCATTTAAATGTCACACTTCACTGGAAGAAAACGAAGCCTTGCACTTGGACCGAGAATCTCGATTCAGGGCTCTTCGACCAATTATCTGAGTGATCGGCTTTAAGGAGGACAGCCAAGTCCACGGGATCCCTCTCGGTCTCAAAGCTGCTACGTGCAGCTGCAGCGTGTTCAGATCATATGTCAGCTCACATACGTTCATTTCTTATTACACTGAAACACACTTTAGTGCTCGACCTCCAATCAGAATTTGAAAACAGGATCTTTACATGTGAATAATTCTTTCCCCTGTGAACACAGGTTTAACCTCGGCAGTAGATGAAGGTGGTGTACATGCCTGGCTGCAGTGAGCGAGGTTCAGCCCCCCAGCTCCTGAGGAGACCTCTTGTTAGAATTCACACCATGACAGCAGACGTGGGGTCAGTGCTCCCGGCTCCCAAGGGTGGCCGGGGCAATTAGTGGTTAAGTAATGGAACGGGGCCAGAGCCCGAGTTGTTGATGTGGTGCACGCAGTCTGATCATTGAAGAAATGGAGGTGGAGGAGGAGGGGGGGGGAGGTGGGCGTCAGAACCTCAGGGTCGCGAGCAGTCAAAGGCAAAGGGATCATGTTTCATGCTACGTCTTTGCTCGCTCCCTCGGCAGAGTAATCACCGTCAGGGGATTATTAATTGGTGCTAATAGGTCACAGCAAATTGACTAAATGCTATCTGCAAGACCATTTCTCTAAATGTGACCTTGTGGCTGTGAGGGCGCACAAACACAGACGTCTGCATACACAAAAATGTTAATGTTCAACTCACATGTGTGTGTACACAAGTGGCGACTTCGGGCTTCGTGCTCGTCAGATATAGGACGAAGCCACTTGCATACGACGGCCCTGTGTTTGTTATGGTGGGAGCGACAGCACCTGACTCAGCAGCCAGCTCCGCCTGATGCAGGAAACAGCTTAAAAAGAAAACGACCAAAACACGAATCTCTGGTTTCAAACTCTTTGAACTGTGACCTACTTTGACACCGAGCTCCTGAGCCACGATCGGCGGCGCTCGCTCGCTCGCTCGCTCTCGTGGATCCCCAGCGCAGATGTCAAACAAACAAACAATAGTTCCTTTAAATTCTGACACGTTCCTTTACTCGCCATGTGAGAGCAGGGTGTTTGTTACAACAACACATTTTTTCCGAGAGCCCCCATTTCGCTGTGTGTATCTATAAGCCTTTATATAGTACACACACTAAATCCCTCAGTGCTGCCTTGCTGAAAATGGGAACACTGTGTCCTACCCTGACTCCGCTAGTAACAGTATGTTTCTTATTCTGTTTGCATGTACAGTATGTCTGTTTGGGTGAGCACATAGATACGTCCGCACCAGCCAAGGACAAGCAGGGCATGCTGGGTAGACATTGTTTTTGTTGCCCTTGCTGTTTCTGTGCTTCTTTCAGCCTCCTCTGTCCCTTTCACCGGCTTTCTTTCCTCGTCTCCTTTATCTTTCTTTCAGTCCTGGTTCTGAGCTTTACATCACCACTTCTCTGGCTTTCTTCGCCTCGCTCTCTGGCTCTCGTGAACGCTCTGTCACTTTCAGAACTAATAATGATAACGACGATGATAAGGCTTGTAAAACAAAAGCCCTGGGAAAGCTGAACCTCTGCGAGATCTCCATTACATTTGTTCCCTGATTAAGACCATGACGTCAAAATTGGTCATGGATCAACATTGCAACTATGGATGGACTACTGAATGAGCTGAAATGACTGTTTATATGTCCTTTTTGGAAATCAGACACAACAGCTACAAAGAGACGCACAACAACTACAAAGAAATGCAAAATGGCCACAAAGAGATGCACAACTACAAAGACACACAAAACAACTACAAAGAGACACAAACTGATCTCAGAGAACAAAACCAACCATCAAATGATGCAAAACCCCCCAAAGAGATAGGAAACAACAATGCCATACAAAATGACCACAAAGAGATGCAAAACTACAAAGAGACAGAAAACAACTACAAAGCAAAATGACCAAAAAGAGATGCACAACGACTAAAAGAGATGCAGAATAATCCCAAAGACATGCATGCAAACTGACTACAGAGAGACATTAAACAACCACAAAGAGATGTAAAACAACTACAAAGAGACACAAACTGATCACAGAGAGAAAAACCAACCATCAAATGATGCAAAAAGACCAAAGAGATAGGAAACAACAATGCCACACAAAATGGCCACAAAGAGATGCAAAACTACAAAGAGACACAAAACAACTACAAAGCAAAATGACCAAAAAGAGATGAACAACAACTACAAAGAGATGCAGAATAATCCCAAAGAGATGCAAGCAAACTGACTACAGAGAGACATTAAACAACCACAAAGAGACATTATACAACTACAAAGAGACACAAACTGATCACAGAGAGAAAAACCAACCATCAAATGATGCAAAAAGACCAAAGAGATAGGAAACAACGGTGCCATACAAAATGGCCACAAAGAGACACAGAACAACCACAGAGATGCAATGCGAACACGACGAGACACAAATTGACTAACACCATGTTTCGTGTCTCTCTGGTTGTGGGTGTGTTTGTCCTATGTACAGTACGAGACCTTTTAGATGTCTGTGCCCGGGGGCTCTTTGTTTCATAATCCATCCATGATTTCAACAAAGGCTCAGAGGCAGACAGACGAAGATGTTGAAACTGCGAAGCAACAACAGAAGCGTGTGAAGGAAGCCAGTTGGATATGTAAAGACGAGCTGCTTCACATGCAAACAGGCCGGCGGGAACTCTTTGAAAACCTCTGTTTACCCTGAAGAGGCTGTGTGAATGACACTCCCGCCCAGTAGTTACCCAGTAACACCACAGTTTTCCTACACCGGCCGCTGAGCACAACCACAATCAGGCGTTGGATGCTTTGCTTATCATTAGTAGTTGTTTAAGGCGAAGAGCAGCGGCACAGCGAGGCAGAGCCGGCCGGCGCCTGGCACTGACGCGCAGTCCAAGACATAAATTTACTAAAGACATCTGCATACTTGTGGGGCACGCAGAATGCTACCAGCCCCCCCCACGCCCCCCCAACCACCATCATCACAAAGTCGCTCATTCTTAACATTTTATCGTCCCATTACCACAGACAACATGTAAATGTTTACAACCAACATCAGGCTGATCTGGAAACTACAGAGCGCCTGTGAGCCCGATTTGTGTCTTTTTTCTGTTCGGTGTTTCATTTTCATGAAGATGAATCTTTTAGCCTTTAAACTGTACAAAACTAGGTGACATCTTGTCCAAACAAACAAAAAATATATTCAGTTTTCAATGATATAAATCAGAAAATGTTCACAATCGAGAAGCTGCAAAAAGCAAATGTTTATTAACTAAATTTTTATTTCCATTAATCTTTCAACAAAACTGCTGTCTGGTCATTTTCAATCAGACGATTAAACAATTATTCAACTAATAGTTTTGCTGCTGGACAATATTTTACTGTTTGTCCGACCAGAGAGTAAAACATTTAACACTACGGGTGAAGAATCATTATGACTGTTTAAAATGTAAAACTAAATGCATCTGCTTCATCACAGTCACGTTCTGCAGTTTCACAGCTGTTATTTATGGCGTTTAAAAACCCTTTCCAAACAACATCTCGACGCAGACGTTGGCAGCCATCTTCACGTACAGTAAAGGTGACAGAGAAACATATAAAACATGCTGGATGTAATTGCTTATATGGAGAAGAAACAAGCCGGGCTGAGGGCAGCGGGAATGATATCCAAGGACATTCTGTGACTTGTTTGTGTAATTGCCGAGACTAAACATAAAATAGTACATGTTGTCAGCAGGGGCTAAATGAGGCAATGTATACTTTCGAACCTACGTGCATGGAAAAAGATAACAAACGCACACGTGTCTGCTTATAGGCAATGTGAGCCAAGGCCAAAGATTAAAGTACATCCATAGATAATGTTCACATATTAACTTTTAATCTACTCGGCAGTGAGCAGAAAGAGAGAGAGAGAGAGAGAGAGAGGAAAAAAAAGAATAACAATCTGCTCTTTCTCTCTCTACCTCTCTCATCCCTCCTCTTCCCACCCTCCTTTGGCAAGGACAAGCCGAGGTCCTGCCAAGAATGTGACTGCATTTGGAAAACAAATCCAGCTCACTTCTCTTTTTTTCTTCACTTCTTCTCTTTTCCTCCGCTGGCAGTTTTTTTTTTTTTCTCCTTAAGGTCGACTCGCGAACGCCGCAGAGCCCCCCCCCCACCACCACACCTCCCAGGTTTTATTTTTAGCCCGATCAAACTACCTGCAGCTTCCTTCCCTGTACGTTCGCCTGGACGTGCATTTTTCCACCCCTGCTCACTTCGTTCTCCTTCCACCTAAAACACACGTGAAAGTGCTTCTCCTGCCTGGCGTTTCCTCGTCAGTCCACCTTAAGAAAAACTGCACTCTGTGTGAAACTGTTGGACGCTGTATGTATGTTTGCTTTCCCCATTGTTTTCCTGGAGATGTCCACTTCCCCACACTTGTTCGTTTCCTCACAGCTAATGGAAGTGTCTAATTGTCCAGATAACACAGGGACGCAGTGAGATTTCATTAGAACTATTATTATTGTTGGATTGTTTTTGCAGGATGAAAAAAAAACCTCACAGGCTCTTTAATAAGGAGGCGTTTGTCATTTGTAACCAGTCGCCGTGTTATTACATGACATCAGCCTCCTCTCAGCTGTTTAAAAGCCGAGGAGGAAGCCGTCCCTCGTGGTCACACCTGCAGCATCAAAGTGAGAAAGTGTTGATTTGAGCGGAATATTTAACTGGTGTAAAGGTCAGACGGCTGCTCGAGAATGAAAGTTATGTTGCTTTGGAGACTGACTCCCCGAGCGGGCGCGAATGTTTGGAGGCAGCCGCAGCCACATTTTGTTCTGAGATAGCGAGAGAGGTGTGAGTGTGTGTGTCGGCGTGTGCAGGTGGTGTAATTAGATGGACGAGCAGCAGAGAAGGGAATTCCATTTTCAGTGTGTGTGTTCGTGTGTGTGTGTCTGTGTTACTTTGTGAATGTGTGTGTCTGTGTGAACTTGTGTGTGCGTGTGTCTGTGTGTGTCCAACATTAGGGAAATTGAGCCGGCAGTGCTAATAGAGCGTGTATGGGTGTGTGTGTATGTGTGTATGTGTGTGTGTGTGTGTGTGTGTGTGTGTGTCTGGGCCTTTTGCCTAACCTGCAGCATCTGTGTGTGTGTGTGTGTGTATGTGTGTGTGCTTGCATACTCTCTCTCTCACACACACACACATAGTCATGTTTCCATCACTTCAGAGGACATTACATTGACCTACATTAATTTCCTGCAGACTTCCACTAACCTCAACATCCACGTCTTCACTGTAAACTTTAATGATTGACATTACGAGGACTTGTCTCCATTCCCACAATGCAACAGTGTAAACTAATTTATGTCCCCACAACATAAGTAAAACACATCCACAGGCCTGCGACTGCACAGGTAACTTCTGTCCAGCTGTGCCGCCAATCTGCTCCGCCCCCCCCTCCCCGCCGCCCCGTTTCCCTCGCTTCACCTCTCAGCTGCACCCGTACAGGTGCTGCTCCGACGCCAACAGCCCGGGGAGAGGATTAGAGACGGGGCGACGGGGGAAACCACCAGCGAGCTGACAGCGAGGACGGGTCTGTCACAAAGAGCAACAACCATCAACATATGTGCAGAATGTTTCCTACTGACCAAAGCAAACACAAAGTCGCTCTGGAAAAACAAGTCGAGATGTCGGCCGATGACAAGAACGAGCAATTAGAATCAAAGAAAAACGTTTGGAAAATATGAATTTAATTAATGATCTTCCTGCAAAATAACTCAGTGACCAGAAGCGAACTTACTCAGAATTTCAGTCAGTAAGTTTCTGTTGCTTTTATCTGACTCTGTCATGTTTCATATTTTCCCTACATGCTTCACTCATTTGCTTTGTTTACGTTACACTTTACATACAAAAACTAAATAAAAGCATAAACACACTGGACGTCATGATGTAACAGAATCCACCGACTTTAAATGAAAGTTGTTTGTTTCACATTCAGAAACAGATCTGACAGATTCTCATCTCCCAAAGTGAAACAACAGTAACGTGCATGGAGTGTGGTACTGTACTCTGTGTGTGTGTGTGTCACTTTCTGGGAGTTTACAAACAGGGCTGGGATCCAGGCACCAGCCTCAGCTCAAATAAAACAAACCAGACTCACGTCGGTCGTATAAACAAGGGCACAAATAAAATGATATAAATAAATATGTGTAAATTTATCAAGGAAAATAGCGAAGCCTCAATAAACTGGGACGGGTTTGTGTTGGGGTGGGGGTCGGTCTGAGCNGGAAAATATGAATTTAATTAATGATCTTCCTGCAAAATAACTCAGTGACCAGAAGCGAACTTACTCAGAATTTCAGTCAGTAAGTTTCTGTTGCTTTTATCTGACTCTGTCATGTTTCATATTTTCCCTACATGCTTCACTCATTTGTTTTGTTTACGTTACACTTTACATACAAAAACTAAATAAAAGCATAAACACACCGGACGTCATGATGTAACAGAATCCACCGGTTTTAAATGAAAGTTGTTTGTTTCACATTCAGAAACAGATCTGACAGATTCTCATCTCCCAAAGTGAAACAACGGTAACGTGCATGGAGTGTTGTACTGTACTCTGTGTGTGTGTGTGTGTGTGTGACTTTCTCAGAGTTTACAAACAGGGCTGGGATCCAGGCACCAGCCTCAGCTCAAATAAAACAAACCAGACTCACGTCGGTCGTATAAACAAGGGCACAAATAAAATGATATAAATAAATATGTGTAAATTTATCAAGGAAAATAGCGAAGCCTCAATAAACTGGGACGGGTTTGTGTTGGGGTGGGGGTCGGTCTGAGCTCGGCGGGGG
>JBBMOC010000031.1:256947-275945 GCA_037975185.1 Centropyge bicolor | reverse complement strand
GTTAGCCGGCTAGCAACGCTATTTAGCATTTAACCTAGCTGGTTAGCCGTAGCTAGTTTGATTATTTTGAATAAAGCGGCTTTTTTCAGCGGATTTTTTTCAACCAATAGCGTTCATTCGACCCGCCTCAGCTCCGCCCTCGCTCCACCTCTTTGTCCATATTTGGAGTAACTGGAGGTAGGCTACCAAGATGGCTACGCACTACGATTTGCTTCATTTTTGCTCTTCAGAAACCTATGGGTGACGTCACGGACACTACGTCCATATTTTATACAGTCTATGATCAGTCCACAACTTTCACTGTTTGTTGTTGCTCTTGTCCCGACTGGTTTGAAACATGTTGCTGCCATCAAATTCAGAATAAACTTGTATTTCTAAATCATAAGTTCACAAAAGTTTCCAGTTCACACGTGTTGAAGTGAAGGAGAAACTTTCAGGCTCCGGCAGACGAAGGTGAAAACAGGCTTCAGGTGTCAGACTCATACACAGTTCATCCTTCTGCACGGTGAAGGTCAAACATCCGAGCCAAGCAACAATAAGCAAAACACATTTTTATGAGTGGAGGGACATGAATGTCAAAGCATGTGTGTGTTCTTCGGCCTCTTCATAACCGTCCTTGAGGCGGAGGCAGACAAACACTCTGTGCTGTGTCAATCCAGCTTTTAACATCACATCCAATCACATTCGTCTTTACATTATTATCCTCTCGAGGTCATGTTTGACAATACGAAAACAAAACTTTAATTTGAAGGCTAAACACTCTTATCTTATCTCGCTCATTTTCCATTAGGAGCAGTTGATGTGTTGATGTTCATATATGATAAAAGCGATGCTCTCTCGCTCGCTCTCTCTCTCTCTTCTGATGGTTTCACCTGTCATTCTGGCTTCAAAGCTTTATCACATATATCACAATGTGGTGAACGCGTGCAGAAAGAAAACTACAATATAATTAAAACTGTTGCTCAAAGCAAAGCTCTGAGCTTTTAATGACAGCTCGTTATAAATTATTAACGTAACACTTTTTAATTTGAAGCTCCTACAAAATAAAAGCTGAATTGATAAGCAGTGAAATGTGCTCCGGGGATTTTTACTACTACAGCCGCTTGGTTTGTTTTGGCTACAGACTTTAGGTGGATGTTGCTGAATAACAGACTTTATGTTCACTAACTTCATGACTGGTCTCTACTTGCAATGCTGTTACGCAGGTTTGCAAAAGTTCAGCTGGAAGCCGCCACTGAAATTCATGAACGAAAATGCAACACAAATGAATTCGATGTGGACGGATGTAAATGTGCAGGAGATAAAAGAAGAACTAAATTTCAGGTTTGTTTAATTAACCAGCGCGGAGGAAGCCTCTTGAACATTATGTGCTCCGCGTTAGTTCTCGTCGGAGCAGTTACTGCCCTCGGGGGGGGAGTCGGTCTGCGCCGCCCGACGGGGACAAGAATGAGGATGAAGTGAGTCGGTCCTGTTCGACCAGATACAGAGCAGCCGTTATGGAACAAAGATGGCGGCGGGATATGTATTTCAAAGAGCGTGACGTAAACAAACATACCTTCAAACATTCATCTCATACATATATAATAAAGAGTGTTCAGAAACATGCCCACGCGGACTGTATGGACGCACACACACGGAAAGGTCAGAGGGGTTCAGTGCGCTTAAGTTCACCGCTCCTCTGCGGGCTGTTTAAGGCCGCCGAAGAATCAAGCGCGCCCGACACACACTCTCTCATAGAAAATAACTCTGGAGCGCTGTGTTAATTTGGCCCAGTGACCCCCGCGCGCTCCAACCCACAGGCTGCTCCCAATCAAAGCCGGCACAGAAACAACATGGCTAAGAATGGAACAGAGGAGAGAGGAGGCCGGAGGAGACGAACAAAGAGGACAGAGAGCGAGCGTCTGCACGGTCGACCTCACGCCGCGTTTGATGTACAGCACGTATGGACGCACGCAGGTGCACCCACACACAATAGAGGAAGGAATGTTGTGTGTCACTAACAGAAACACACCTGTGCAGATGAACAGGTGCTCGTGATAATTCACCCCTTCACGTTCGTTCTGTCTTTAATTCGCCGCCTCTTTCTTCTTCTGCAACTTTCGGTAAATGTCGTTCGCTGCGTCTCAAAGGAAAAGTTGTGAGCGTGTGTTCGAGGCTTATTTATAAGGGTATAATAAAATAAACTGGCAGGAACAAAGAAAACATCACATGCTCATATAGAGAGCTCGGTGATTTAAGATCCATCTGAAACTGTAGGAAACCGTCACCCGTCGTAAAAAACAGAGCGAGCGCCGTCTCCAAAACATTTTAAACGGCACACGTGGGAGCGAACAGAGAAGGAGAGCAGGCAACAGTAGTAACTAAAAATAACTTTCTTTTATGTAACGCCAAGGAAAACAGCCAAACGAAGTACGACGGAGCCGAGTGGAAGCCAGTTCGTCAATTAATCGATTAGACGATCACGATGAAATGAATCAACAACTATACTGAAAGTGAATTAAAGGTCTTTCATGAGGTGCCAGACTCGCTCTGGTTGCAGCTCGTAAAACGTGTGAATCAACCGCCTCTGTCTGTTTTACATGACTGTAAACTGAATATATTACGATTACTCCGTCAGAATAATGTGAGGACAGCTCATTGGACTCTGATCATTAGAGCCCGATGAGAAAATCATGATTAGCTCGTTAGTGGCTGCTGAAAAACAAACTTATTTTTCCAGGGAGAAGAGAGACTTTTCCAAACTGGTGAAAGTTGAATCCAGCTATAAAGATAGAGAGGAAATTTTTTTTAAAAAAGCAGGCAACAGACCAGTGGTTTTTATAGTTCTATGAATCCAGGATTTGGGCTATTAAAAGACAGAACGATGAAGAGATAAGAGACGAATTCAATCCTGGATGGTGCAAAAAAAAATATGAAACTGTGTTCAGTTAACATGAAGCTTCATCAGTGTGAGTCACACAAATCAAAAGGTGAGAGGAGGAATCTGTTAATGGTTGGTATGAGGGAACGACGAGAGCCAGCAAAACCTGTTCCCAAGTACATGTGAGTGGAGCTTTAAGACTCAATCTACATCTGACCTATATTTAACCGCCACGGCCTGTTGAAATTTAAGCATCCTTATGTCACCCAAAGCGACACATAAGTCACAGAAGGAAGACGAGTGAGCGAGGCGTGAAAAACATTTACACACGTTGAGAACATTCCGCGCATTTCAACGCAGATTCCCCAGCGCATTTTTATCCAAAGAGTGGTGCCATTAAACACACGCCGCTACTGTCGGAACAATTCCTTCATTTATCAATCCGACCCGAGCGAAGACATCAAAGCCCAACGAGCTGTTCCGAGTCAAAGACGATCAATTAACGAGTGTAAGCGTCTCTCCCCGGCCACACGGCGCGGACACGGCACATCCAGGATCTGGCGCCCAGCCGGCAGCCGCTCCCACGGCTCTCATTAGTCGAGTGGGACGCAGCCGACATAAAGACTTAAAAACCTGAGATCAAAAGTGGCCTTTGTTGCGCTGAAAGGGTTAACTCATATCTGTGGGAGCGGAGTGGAGAGGAGGGCTATTATTCTTCGCTGCGTTCGAGCAGAAACCCAAGTGACATAAATAGTGAATAAGCTCGGCTCAGGCCCATTAAGCCCAGCAGTGGAGGCAGGACAACTGGGATCTATAGTCTGGATTTGACTGTGGCATCATAGATATAATAGAAGATGATGATGTGTTGCCATGGGACACTGAGCTCCAGCAGGATCGGCTCTGCTGAAGCTGAGCGCAGGGTCGAGTTCGAGAGATTTTCTGCAGCCGGAAGGACGGCGACTAGGGATGAGCAAGTACACCACTATCTGTATCTGTATCCGTATTCGGAGTGGGCGGGGCCTAAACCGGAAGTGATTACAGAAATGGGTGAGGCTTAAAACTGTACATTATTTTAAGTCTGAAATTGATATGGATTGATCAGAAGTCGCTAATCTACTGTATTCAAAGTCTATATACAGTATATCTCCATAATATATATAATATTATTTTCATGAACTGCAGAGAGAAAGTGTCAGATACTGCATGCAGCCACATACAATAAAAATATTAATATAGGCTACTTTGTGTGTTCAGCTATATGTGTGTATGTGTGTAAATGGTCTGTGAGACTGTTTATTTTTTAATGATCTGTGTGAACTTCATGATTCATGCAAACATCCAGTGATGGCAAACAGGGAAATAATATGTCAGCCTTGTTCACTTCTTCTCAAAAGCACCGCGTTCAGTACGAGCAAAGTTTTTCAATTGACTTTATATCACCAGCCAAACTAAGAGCAAGCAGACGGTTTAAAAAAAAAAAAAAAAAAAAATCGAACCGAGAGAGGTGTCTGTATAGGGAGGGGCGGGCGCTGTGTGTGACTGACCAATCACAGAGCACGAAGACAGTCAGTTACACAATGAGGATTTTCCTTCAGCACAAACACAGATATTGACGGATTTTACTCGTATCATAATCGTATTCGTCAAACATGCTTTATCCGTAACGGATACTCGTCTGAAACGAGCATCCGGCTCATCCCTAACGGCGACAATAACACGGCTTCACCGCCTCGTGCTGAGGAGCTGCTGCGTGTCACAGTTTTGCACCCAGGTTTTAGTTTAGACTTCGTTTTTGTTCAGCCTTTGTTTTTACTGTTAGATTCATGCCTTGCCATAGTCCTGTTCATGTCATTGTCCTGTCCTGCGTTGTCACATGTATTTAGTTCTGTCTGTTCTAGCTCTGTGTTTTGGTTTCTGTTCTGCCCGTCATATTTCTATGTCCAGCGTCTCGTCTCTGGTTCTTGTCACCTACCAGCCACACCCACGTAATCACGTCACCTGTGTTTTCTGTTGTAGCTAATTACCACCACTCACTATTTAAGTCAGTTGTTTTCTGTTTAATTGCCAGATTTTCACCTGTTTTTCACGTCACGTTTCACGACCACGCTATTCTTCATGTTCACGTCCATGTTTTCTCTCGCCAAGTCTTGCCTGTTTTTCTGTTTGGATTTTGTCATGCCCTTTATTTTCATGAAAGACTTTTGTTGAATCAGCAGATCTGTATGATGCGCTTGAGTCCTGAACCCTCCGCCTTGTCACTGCGTGTCTGTGTTACGTCCTGACAGGCACGAGAGCACATGCCTGTCCTATTTTGGCTTTTCTTAATGTTTGTTCATGTGAGCAATGCACAGGCCGCAACAACTGCGAACAAGCCGAGACGAGCCACTGTAACAAGAGCCATACTGTTAATTGTGTACATTGTGCCAGAGGCCAGATTAAACACTGGGCGAAATGAGCAGGATGTTTAACTTTGACATCCCTCTAGCAGGATATTCAAACTCATGCTAAAAAGAAAAATGAGAAAGTGCTGTCGCCGTCTTCAGATTCACACGATGTTCTCGCACATGAAGACCTGGAAAAGCGAGTCATTCTGGGTCATCAGGTCTGTAACACAAACACAGACACGCACTGATGTATGTGTGGAGTATGTACAGTATGCGAGAGCAGGGATTGGCTTACAGAACCTCTATCAAATCGCTCCAACGCCGCCGGGACGGGGGCTGACTGAGCTGTCAGCTGAGGACAGGCTCTGCAGGGGGGGGGCCGCAGACGTCATGTGATCACCGTGATGTAACGTCCATACACCTTTTTTTCTACAGTCAGATGATCTTAAACTGTTTTTTCAATTAATTAGAAAAACTTTCTTTAGGTAGCTGATATTTGAGTGATGACAGGAAATCATGGCCGCTGCTCTAACCCTGACTTTTCACATTTAATTAAACATGTGAAATGACCAATTAAGATTCTTAGGATATTTAAAAAAAACATGAAGTCAAAGGATTTAACTCCTTTTTATTCTTTAATCCTTGTTTGACTTTGCACTTGTAGACAGTGTAAAATAGCCTTTTAGCTTCTTTCATCTCTAAATTAAAACTTTATTCCTGTTCCTTAATTTCTTCTGCTGCACTTTTATCTCTGTTATTAAATCTACACTAATAGTTTGCTGGTTTTATATCATTTTATTCTACTTTAATTGCTCCTCTAATGTGTGTGTAAAGCACTTTGAGTTTCTGTTTAAATGGTGCTATAAAAATAAAACTTAGCAAATAAAAATCCTTTATGTTCACTCTGCAGAATTGTTTTTAAAAACTGATTTTAAATGATAAATAAAAGTTTGCATCAGATATGAAACAGTGCTCTCGTGCCTGTTGTTGGGGACCGCGCTGCGTCTGCTCAGATGTAAACGTTTAAAAGAGGCCTTTATGCCTGGTCCAGCAGCTGCAGCCACAGACAAACAGCAGCCTTATCACAGACAGCAGGCCGGCATCAGCTGCCCGCAGCTCATGTGACCATATCATTACACTAATGGGCCGTCGATTAATGTTAACATGCCAGCAGAGCTCCTATCTCTGACATCTACAGGTCGGTGCGGAGCCATCAATAATATAATTGACTGTGGTGCTTTTTTCCTGCCGCTGGCCTTCTACCTGATCTTTTCTTGATTCCTTTTCCTTCGTCGCGCCACCATCACGCTTCACGGAGAAAACGAGAGGGTGGGAACATCATTTCCTCTTTTCTTTCATCGAGCATCTTAAATTTCTGTTTTGTTTCATGCTGCTCCGCCCTGATGCTTGGAAACAGGACTGAGATCTACACACACACACAGAAAAAAGTCGCTGGAGGACAAATCAGACGCAGAACATCGACTACAACACACCCACTGTTCGCTCCCTGTGATCCCATCCTGTTACGTCAGGTTGCAAAGTGGCGGCGTGTAGAACAAATCAGACTCAAATATGTACGTTATCTGTGGGTGAACAGTAAATTGGTACCACGAGAGGATGTGAGCTAAATCATGCATCACGTATGATTAATTTAATCCGCTGAATCTTCCTGAATGTTCCTGAAAAAAAAACAAAAAACGATGACATTCCCATCAGCCTCAGCTGGACTTAATCAGCAAANACTGAGTTTGGGAAAGAGATCGTCGTGGGGTTAGCCGGCTAGCAACGATATTTAGCATTTAACCTAGCTGGTTAGCCGAAGCTAGTTTGATTAATTCGAAGAAAGCGGCTTTTTTCAGCCAATGGCGTTCATTCGACCCGCCTCAGCTCCGCCCTCGCTCCACCTCTTTGTCCATATTTGGAGTAACCGGAGGTAGGCTACCAAGATGGCTGCGCACTACGATTTGCTTCATTTTTGCTCTTCAGAAACCTATGGGTGACGTCACGGACACTACGTCCATATTTTATACAGTCTATGGTTTATTCTCCGTCCTCTGGTAGCTTCCAGACGGAACAACACCATCTATGCTTCTTCACAGAGGTTGAGCATCAGCGCTGGGATTTAACCCTCGACAAGAACTACAACAGCAACAGACAGAATCTAGTTCACCGCTGCGAGGTGACGAGCCACACAGGAGCGCTTGTTTTATCTCTCAGCAGTCTGGAGACGTCGGGGGGAAAGCGCGAGGTGCAATTCCGACTGATGCTGTCAGACGTCTGAGTTTGAAGTGAGACACCTTTTCACTGGAGCTGAAGTGGTTTTGACTCTCGGCGAAGAGCAAACACATCCTCACGAATGAGAACCGAATCAGGGAACAGTGTGTGAAAGCAAAGAGTTATTTTTAAAGCAGGGCCGAGTCAAGTCTTCACATGAGACGAAGCTTGTTTTAATTTGTTAAATTTGGGGTTAAGTTGTCTTTGCCAACTCAAACTGCCGCAGACTGCATCGGCACTGTTTAACATCACTGATATTTCCTTCCTGTCAATTAGAAATAAGCTGCTCCCTGTTTTATTCATGACAACAGGGATATTAATCAGTGTCCATCTCAAACCCAGTGAGACCTGGACCGACCCGGCGCCGTGCTCCCACATCTTAAACAACCTTTAAATTTCGCAATACTGATGTCTTTATAATAATAACTTCAGTGTAACTTATAGCTTCAGCTTCTGGCTGCTTTGCAACGCTGCCCGAAACAATCACATGAAAATCAAGTTTGTAAGGCGACGTGGGGTTTTTTTATTGCGTGGAGATGTAAATTTTTTCCTGTGGGTTTTGGATGAATGCACTAGTGCATATAAATATAACCAATATAGACATTAAGAAATTACCGAATTAGAGCTTCGTGTCCAAAGAGATGATTTATCCAGCATGAATGTTCAGTAATGAAACAGCTTCCTGTGAAGGTCCTGACATTTCCAACGACGCAGGGCAGGAGCTTGAAAAACAGATTTAGGTGGATTTGCTGTTTCATTGCTGAGGGATGTTGTCAGGCTTGTATTGTGGCAGCTTTGTTCCGATTCAGGGACGAGTTTGATGGGATTTTTGCATTGGCACCATTTGTGTTCAAGAGTGGTTAAAATGCTAGAAACAAATGTCATATGCAAGCAAGCTGTTCTCTCATTGGTCGGAAATATTACCTGGAAGATTCACCTTAAAACGCTACCTTTGTTTTTACATTATGGAGCTCTAGTATTGTGCATTGCTTAGTCTTCACTGTCTTCACTGTCGCACACTACATGGACATAGACAAATACTTTTGATTTTG
The DNA here is from genome assembly GCA_037975185.1 of Centropyge bicolor. Classification (NCBI taxonomy): domain Eukaryota; kingdom Metazoa; phylum Chordata; class Actinopteri; family Pomacanthidae; genus Centropyge; species Centropyge bicolor. The sequence goes on along the minus strand of JBBMOC010000031.1, from coordinate 267,375 downwards.
GACAATACTTTTGGTTTCAATTTCAATATTTAAATTAAACTTACAATCTTGATTTTAAATTTTTTAAGGAAAAATAGCTGTCAATTTTCACCATTTCTCAACTGTTTCTATTATGTGCAATATTTTCTGTGTATTTATTTCTGTATTCCATATATCTATATTCACTTTTACCTTTAATATCACTACTAAGTGCAATAATTCAAGTTGCTGCTAATTTGCTCTGTGCAATATCCTGTATTTAACTTTTGTTCATTTACATATGTCTATACATAGCTCCTAGCACCTATATTTATATTATATATATATATTTTCTTTTTTTAATATCTCTCTCTTTTTCTTTTTTCTTTTTTTTTTTTTTTTACATATTTTTATATTTCCACCGACTGACACTATTGTTGCTGACCCATGGAATTCCGTTACTCAACTTGCACTGCTATGTATATTGTGTAATGACAATAAAGGAAGTCTAAGTCTCTAAGTCTCTTTATATGGTTCATATACGTCCTTCCATCCCAGACAGACTTTAAACTTCGACTAGAAAACAATGTCCTGATGCTTCTAATCAGGAGACGTGTCGCCTCCAGAGTTTCATCATCCAAGATCTGACGGATGGATACCAACGCACACGTGCACGACAACTGTTCCTCAGGTAAACTTGATTAGATTATCTTTAACCATCAGGAGCCTGTTGGTGACGGTGACGGTGCTGTCGATTACGCTCCGACTGCAAACAGGAGCTGGAGTCTAAAGCAGGTGATCTCAGCTCAAACCGAACCTGAGGGTGAAACTGGTCCAAACACAGTGCGAATACACCCGAAAGCAAATATGGATAGCTGAGCATTGTTTGAGCAAGTAAATGAGGCTTCTCTTTGTCTAACCAAACTTTTTTTTTTTTTTTTTTTTTAAAAACATTCTCTTTCATGTTTGCACAAATCCTATTTTGCATCCCAGGACTTGGTGTGAACGAGTAAAATATTAAAGTCTCCGTGGATGAGCGGCGCTAAAGCGAATCGGGAAAGAGCGTGTTGAATAATTATTAATGAAGCGCCAGGAGCAACATGACATATTTAGCTTTATTTCCCTTTCAGATTAAAAGCCAGCACCTGCGCTGGCAGCAGCTGCACCGTCCTCCACAACAAGCGTGTGATGGAGTGAATGTGGTGAAAAGCACTCCAATTATAAATCAACACAATCTGCAGAAGTTTTGTTGCCTGCCATAGAAATGTTTTTCTGTGGAAAGTTTTTATTGGAGAGTTTTTATCTTTGCTGTGTAATTGGGCTATAAAGCAAACGTGTGGTCTTTGATCTCACTGAAGTTTCAGCCGGGGCTTTGAATGCAGCACCCCTATGGGGATGTTATTTACCGAGCGTTTGAACATCTATGCATTATTTGTGGAGCTGAAATAATGATGGCGGTACCCTCTCGGTTCCTCTGTTGGCTAAGCAATGAACCGTAACCCATTAGCAGTATTAATACAGAGATTTAAAGGAAAGGTCCGTAAACTGTGACTTTTATACAACTGACAAACTGCACCACAGCTGAAACCGCTCAACTGCAACGTATTTACGAAGCCAAAAAATCCTGTATAAACTTTAATCCCCTCAACAAAGAATATTTAGGACATGAGAGGATATAGGAAGATTCCACATTAGGCACATTCTCCGCGGTTGAGCATAAAAAACCATCTGGCAACAAGAGCTCGTCGTCATAAAAATAACACGAGTGTTGAAAAGAATTAAAAGCGCAAAAATGGACAAGTTGCAAAAATTGAAGCACAAGCTCATCACTGTTGCTATAAATCAGAAGAAAACAGTTCTAATCATTCATTTAGCAGCGAGGAGCTCAGAAAACACGGCGAGGACTCAGAGCCGAGCTCGGTGACTCACGACCACAGGCCCTGCAGGCCTCTCCGCGATGAAGCACGCAGTCTAAATAGATAACCTAGATAGCACACAGCGTCCCCTCGTCTGTCACGCTCACACACACACACACACGGTGCACGATCACGCGAGGTAACACAGGAGGCCACGCCGGCTTCTCCGCGACGTCCGCTAACCGAGCCAGACATGCATGGCCGCTGTCAGATGGGAAACATTAAAATAACATGGGACCTCAGGGGACCGGGAAAGAGGATTGGAGCCATCCTGCTTCCCTTCGCTAACGGTCCCTCAGCACAGGCGAAAGGAACATGTGTGTGTGTGTGTGTGTGTGTGTGTCCCCTCTGTAACCTCTATACGCTGCAGCTAATCACATTGTATGTGGCTATATAATTACCTTACTCATTAGTTAAAACCCCAGGGTTATCTTTATTAACTGTCACGCACGGTGTTTTGGAGAACGGGCACATGTCGCTGTTGTGTCTATGTTTAATTAATTGCATTTGAATGGGCGCCGTCCAGGCCTGTTCACTGCTTGCAAACATGGCACTCTGTCATCTAATAGCCACACAGGATAATTAATATGAGGTCGTTTGCGGTAAACAATGTTGTTTTTTTTTTGTTTTTTTTTTCCCTTTACATTAATAAAAGTCACAATAAAACGCATTGTTTATTACAGCATGTTTACGTAACCTCCCACAAGACGTTCATAAATTAACTAGAAAAACACAAACATGTAATATGAGGTCACATGTTCAGCCTATAAGTGTTGTGTACATGTTTCATAGATGTCTCTGCGCCACACCCTTAGGGACATATTGTGAGTTGTTATGAGTCTGTGTATGTACAAAATGTAAATTATATACTTCCATACGTTGGTAATAAATCAGAGCTTTGTGAAACATTGTCAACAATTTATAGAGAATTTTTAATCAAATGTACTAAATCTATCAATCAGGCTTCTAAAATCTGCATATTAACCTGTCTGATAATAAAGTTTTGGTTTAGACTCTTGATTGAAAAAAACAATATATGACGTTTCTCACTGTTTTCTGAACTAAACAAGACAAAAAACATCAGATGAATCCGATAACGCAGCTCTATACATTTCACAACACACAATCCTGCGTTTTATATTTGGAGGCGTGTTTTGTCCTTGCGAGGCCCCTGACCCCCGAGGGCTGTGTGACCGCCACCTGTCACGCACCGACGTGGAGCTGGAACAGCGCTGAAATAGGGGTCCCATAAAACCGAATGCTCACATACGCATTCCTGGCATGCTGCGGATACACGCCCTCTCCGTTGCACCACATATACAGCACCAGCGCCACGACTTAAACACATGTTGGGCGTGTCCAGATAAGAGCTGCAAACTTTACTCTTTCGTCTCCTTGTTTATCGTATTTATCATAAAGCTGCAGGTTTTTTTTTTTTTTTTTTTTTAAATGAGTGTGACCTTTGTTCCTGTGCCCTTTCTCAGCAAGAACAGCACAGTCTGTCCCATCCAGCTACTGCCTCCCAGCCTGATTGATGAGGATGATTTTATTTCCAGAACAACCAAGAAAAAAAACGTAATATTCATACATTCCCTTCTTTTGGAATAGAACTGAAGTCTGCTGGTGAAATGTGAACGAGCAGGAGATTTATTGATGCACACATGCAGTTTGCATATGGTCATTTAATGTTATGTTTTTTATTAGTTATTATCGTTTCTGCAGGAGATTTTGTTTCAGAGGAAGTAATACTCGGTGATCGCTCATGGTACAGGGACGTTTTCTGAAAACAATCAAAGTTAAAGTCCAGAGAAAAAAAAAACATCCTTAGGTATTATTTAGGAAGAATTTAACATTGGAAAACTGAGCTAATCTTCCTAATCAGGACTGTGTGGGTGCAGTTTGATCAGATTGGACCGACAGTGCTGGAAACATAAGCAAATAACAACCAACCATCACATTTTCATACAAAATGTTGCTAAATCCTGATTCGTGCAGGCAAATACATGACATCACCTTTTTTTCCAACCGCGTCCTGCCAACTTCAAATCAGCGAAAACTGAGCACAGACAAAACAAAAAACAGAGAAATCCCTCACGAAACGGCCAAAAGTGTTGTCAGAAAACCGAGCTCTCTGTGTCAGATCCAGGTTTTCGGAGCAGGAAGCTGCTTGGAAATTTGTTTTCAGGCTCTTTAAAGCCTGAAGGCGTGAGCGCTGGTTTGTGTACATGTGAAGGTTTCCTCCCTTTTTCCTCTCAACAGCACCACTGTTTCTTTCCTGAGGATTTTTCTCCTGAAGCTCAGCGAGGCGGCGACTCTCTTCGCAGCAACCGAAGGCACCGGAGGATTCTGGCTAACCCCGTGCAGACCATAACAAACCCGTCATATCGACTAACGCTAGCCCGCTAACAGACCGCTCCCTTTGGACCGGCGCTCGTATTCTGGAAATCAGAGCACAGGTATTAGCGTTTACATCCAGAACTGGTCAAGCTCGGCTGGTTTTTCCACCGCGCGCTGCCATGCGGTCCGACGCTCAGATACCTGGAAGCTCGCACGCCGTTAAGCAACATTAAAGTCGAGTGGCGGTTCCGTCTCCGTGGACCGGCTCCAGCTAATTGAACGTCCGTCGGGCCCGAGGCCGAGCGTGTTGGTTTACCGCCGCTATTGATTCCAGCTCCGTCTCTGCACGAGGCGAATACCTGCCTGCTATCTCCTCATACAAACACGAGAGCACGGAGCGATTCCTTTACAATACGTGCTGCAGAGAAAATAAAGGAAATTAGCCGCTAATACAAACAGGATGAGACAAAAAAGTGAGAGCAGGAAAAAAAAAAAAAAAAAAAGCAAAACAGATCCACAATCCACTCTGATGCAGCCTTTTGAGCCATTAAATCAGAGCCATTAAATCAATTTTCTCTAATCTTCACAGGGCCATCCCGGAGCAGGAAATGCCAGTCTGTAAGCTTCTCCAGGGAAAAGCAGCTATTGTGCCTGCACACAGAGCATAAACCCAAGATCTGATTTAATAAAATGGCTTTTTTCTCTCTGCTGGGAGAAGGTGCCCGATCTCCTCTCTGCTTCTTTTGTTCACTAATTCTATCTGTCCTTTTCTTCACCACCACTTCTCGGTCCACGTGTGTGCAGCAAATCACAGCTCATTACCGAGCACCAGGTGATTAATACAGCCAGCAACATGAGCACCGGCAGCTCTGACAGGTGGACCAATCACAGCTCCAGCTTTTCAGCAAAAAGACAGAGAGAAATGTTGTACAAGCCGAGGAAACGTCTCTGCAGTCAAAGTGCATGAGGTTTTGCAGAAAGGCTCCGACGACGACGACAGGAGGAGCAGATGTTAGAGCCTCCATTTAAAATGTTCACACTTGCCACAAGGGAGCAATGTTATGTTGGATGAGCCGGCAGTCGGAGAGAAAACAGCCTCACTCAACGTCACCGCTTTGTTTCCAGTGGCAGCAAAGCACAAACCTGTTTGATACCGAGCTGCTGTTTTGTTCTGAATCGAGGTAAAACCAGGTAAAAGGAGACAAAGGGGGGAAAAGGATACTTGATAATTAAGGCATTAGAATTTGTGTCACAATGTGAAAGCGGATCTTTATTTATTAATCCAACCTGGAGCTTTTTTTGTCCAGAAGCTGGTGTTGATGTCTGTTTGTCCCCGAGGCGGGAGGATGCCTTTCACTCACTCCTGCTCACTTCATTCCCATGACCTATATATCAACGTGGAGGCGCTTTTTGTTCAGCTGTTACTTCACCATGCAAACGCATCATTATGCATCACCTGCAGAAACAGTGTGACGCTAGTTGTGCGGGACGATAATGGCTTATGTCATTCAATCTTCTCCGAGGACAACTGAGTCCGCCGGGCGGCTTCTGATGCCTTTTGTGTGTGTTTGCATGTGTGTGTGTGTGTTTGCATGTGTGTGCGTGTCAGAAGGGAATATGCCTTTATCCTGTGCCGGTCCATTAGCTGACAATGGGAGAGTGTGGGGGGAACATTAGCACAGAGACGTTTGTTCGCGGCGTGACAATGCTCTGCTGTGAAAGGTGAGACTAAATCTCTCAACGCCCGCTCACGCTGATTCGCTTCTGTCTTTCCTCTTTCTTTTCCCTCCTATCTGTGCGTGCGTCCGTGTGCAAACATTTCTACCAGCACAGCTCTCTCACATGATCCCGCACCTCTTCCATTATTGTGCAAAAAGGCTCTGTCTCATATTATGTTGAAGTGCAGAGGCTGCACTCTTCCCCCCCATTCGTTATCCGTTCAGTTCCCTTGTTGCAGCACCAACACGTGTTCCAAGCCACAACTTCCTGGTGAAGCCGCGAGGCGATTGGCTAAAAGTGGTACATACCCCCGACACACCCACCCTGAAGCGCTCGCTGAGGTTCCTGGCACCAGCTCCTGGCCTTTCTGCCTGGGCAATTAGAGGTTTGCATCTCTGTTATGTGCTGTACACCCCATGCACAAACACACACACACACACATGCAAACACCCCCCCCCTCAAGAGACATTAAGAAAAACACACACACTAGTGCTGGAGTCAGCATTAGCAGACGTCAGGCGTGCAGCGGAGGACAGCTGCCAGCAGTGACTGGCTGTGTCAAAACACATCGCTCACACCTACTCACTGTTTCTATTCCGCCGCTATTTCATTGATAGGCTGGGAGAGTGCTCGGCGGGGCGGGGCGGGGCGCTACGTGCAGGAAGGCTGCAGAGATGGGACGGCCGCTGCTGTGACGACAGAAAAAAAAAAAAATAGAACAGGAAATTAAAAGTTCATTCCTCCGGGTCAGAGAAGAGCTCGCAGTGTTTTCATGCTCGCCGTGGCTTTTCCCAGAGCCCGCCCTTCAAACCACACACTCAGCCCACAGTGGGAACTTCAGCGCAGACCACCTATAAGAGCTTCCCACTGATGTACGACTGCGGACGAAAGATTGAATGACTGCGGAGGCGCAAAGAGGGAGAGATAGTAAAAGAAACATTTCTTAATGATCGGCTAAAATTAGAAAGCGAACGGCGCGGTTTGGAGACGCGACCCACTTCGTTCTGCCCGACTGTCTTTTTACACGGTTCCAAATTAAATGAAGGAAATGTAAAAGTGTAGTTTTATAGGACGAGTAAACACGAGCGAGCGGCACATGGCCGGCGTTGGGGGAATTCCAGCTCCTGCCCTCATGCACGAATTAACAAGGACCTTGGAGTCAAATCCAAGAAAAATGAATGAAGCGTATATAAAATAAATGAACCTGCTCAAAGAGAAATCTGCAATGAAAGATTATAAAAAGGCATGGGATGCTTATCTTGGCGCTCGCTGTGGCGTTCTGACTCCCTATGGTAAAGAACACAATAGCCAGAGAAGCTGCTAATGGCTCAGCCTGTTTGTTTGCTTTGCATTTCAGAGTCACTTGATATAAGTTAAAGGTTAAGGCTATAATGCACAAAGCGGATCTGCAGGTAATGACCCTAATCTTTTCCGAGCAGGAACAGCTCGAGAGGTGGTAATGCCTTTCCCCTGAGTCAGGCCCAGCATATGGGTGGTAGGAGAGCGGCACTATGGGTAACGCAGCGGCGAGGCCATCATTGATTATGATAATTAAGAGAGAGGAAACGTGCCTCGTTCCTTCTGCAGCCGTTCAGAGGAGAAATGAAGGAGAGAGGGCAGGAAATACAAGGGGGGGGGGGGATGTGACGGGAAAACATAAAGAGGTGAATTTAAAAAAAAAGGATAGAGGAAGGTGATAAAGAGAGACGGTCGTTAAAATAAGATGGAAACATAGATCGATCATTAACTTTTATATGCTTTTGTTTCACAGTTTGCAGCTACACAAACCATGTGACCGTGCTCACAACTATAGGTTTCCAGTCACATATTACCTGTGTGTTCACTGAGCTTCAAAGTTTTATCACCTTGATGACATCATTGAGAAATGTTATATTTTTTACGCTATTATAAAAAATAATAAATTAATATTATATGTCTGAACCCAATGTGATAGAAATCCATCCAGTAGTTGTTGAGATATTTGACTAAAAAACAAAGATGTCAACCTCATGGTGGCGCTGGAGGGAAAGCTACTACGATCAATAAGTCATTAGGATGCATCATCTGGGGATCATGATCAACATTTTGTGCCAATGTTAAAGCAAGCAATTGAAAAAAATGACTATGAAGTAAAACTAGAAAAATCATGGGAACATAAAAGTCCTCATGGTTCATCCTCTGGGGATCATGAACAACATTTTGAGTCAATGTTAAAGTAAACAAGTGAAATAAAGGACTATGAGGTAAAACTAGAAAAATCATGGGAACATAAAAGTCCTCAGGGTTCATCCTCTGGGGATCATGAATATTATTGAAATCCATCCAATAGCTGAGGTGTTTCAGTCAGGACCAGAGTGCTGGACATTAACCTGCCTCCTCTAAAAGCAAATCTATATCACACAGCTGCTGAATCATAACTCGGCCGCTGCATCGAAGTCAAAGCATAAATACTGCAGGATTCGGCTGAAGCCAGTTTAAGTAGCAACATTTAAATTAAGTGGCTGTAAACGCACAATTTCTGCCTGTTCAATTTCATATTTCACTCTCATCCTGAAAATGTAAACTGCAGCAATCTTTCAGAGTGCCGGGCCTTTTTTTTTTTTTTTTTTCATTTCCAGGCCTTGTCTTATTTCAATAACTCACGAGACGAAGCTCTGAGGACGAGGATAAAGAGAAGGAGATGAGGAGGGACGTGGAGGAGAGGAGGGAGTGAGAAAGCCCAGCGGCTCGCTCCATAAAGCCGCTCTCTCTCTCTCTCTCTCTCTCTCTCCCGTGTGTGTGTGTGTGTGTGTGTGTGTATGAGCGCATAATGGTGGTAATTAACTGATCAAACAGATAGACAGACTCCGGCTCATGCTGTGGGTGGGCTCTAATAATCCAGATCATTAGGTATGAGTGTTTGTGGTTTATATGTGTCTTGTATGAATGTGTCTGAGTATGTGCAGAGTCAGTCTGTGAAATCTGCCGTTAAGCTCTAACAGCACCACTGGAAACGGCTCTAATCAGGTTCCTGCCCGTGACTTTTTTTTTTTTTGACTTCTTTAAAATGTCTGTTACAGGAAGGAAAAAAAAAATCCTAACAAGTATCTTAAAACTATTTCTGTGGCTTCAAAGTGGAGGTGAAATCTGGAAAAAAATGTACAGGAGTTTTATGATGTGACTGATGGGAACAGATTTTTTTAAATAAGCCTTCTGTTTCTATGGTGGAGAGTATTTATGTCACGCTGTCATTGTCACAAGAAGAAAGAATTTAAAGAGCTCAGATCTATAACATGAGACGAAACCAGAGCAAAACAGAATCCAGCACAATAAGTGTTTCATCTTGATTATCGTGCTTTCATTATCGTTGGAAGACAAAATTGTAAAAAAAACAAAACAAAAGTGAACAATATTCAAGATGCATCATTTCACTCACATTTCCCCAATTTATAGGGATAAATTTGGGTTTTTGAAAAAAAGCAGATGTTTGTAATGTAATTCATATTTCATTTTCCTAAACAAACAACTGTAACAGAAACATAACTAACTGCACAGTTTTTAGAGTCGACTTAGTCTCAGAAAGCACCGATACAAAGTTGAGAAACAATAACCTCTGATTCTCCAAGTCTTGTGTCAGAAGTTTACAGCTCAGGAGGTGAGATCAAATTTCCACGCCTGGACTCTGAGTTCACACTTGAGCGCGCTCGTCATGTGGGGAGCGAGCAGACCTGCAGGCCTGCAAACCAAATTAGGCCCCAACTGCTAGTTAAAGAAACCAGGCTCTAACTTATATAACCGGCCCGGACCAGGAGCGAAGCTGCGGCTGTGTCCCACTGTGCCGATAAAAGTGCTTCGTCCCCGTCCTCCTGAGGACGTTTACGAGCTGGTTGGCGGGACGATGACCAGGCGGCAGTTTGTGCTCGTGTTCTCGTTTGATCGGAGCCACTCTGATGTCACGGCGTCCGGACGACCAGATGAAATCATGAAGAGAAAAACACGTCTTGACACGTCTGAAAAAGTCTCCCCTGCTCTAATAGAAGGAAAAAGACCTGCGACATGATTTGGCAGCGCAACAAGGATTTCTTTATCCCGCGACCTCAAATGTATGTTTTCAAACACGCAGTATTTGTTCCTGACGACGCCGAGGCCATTTTGAGATAAAATACAGCGTGTGAATATTTACATTCTGTCACAGCGGACGTCCCGAGGGATCGTAAACTGTAGAGCTCCAAACACTTGGACATAAGCACATTTAGCAGGCTGCAAAAACACACACGCGAAAATTCAAACAGTCACTTTTTTGGGTCTCCTCCAAGTCGACCGCCTGTAGTAAGCAGCCGCGAACGGCATCAGTGTGTTTCTGTTCTGAGGAGGAGCGAGAAGAGGCAGCAGATAAGAAGGATGTGGACGAGTCACTACGCTCGACACAGCAGGAGAGAGAGAGAGGGAGGGAGAGAGAGAGAGAGTGAGAGGGAGAGAGAGAGGAAGAGAGAGAGAGAGGGAGACAGAGAGAGAGAGA
>JBBMOC010000031.1:229709-247350 GCA_037975185.1 Centropyge bicolor | reverse complement strand
GGTCTGTGACATCACTCCCTCTGATTCCTCCTCATCTCTCTGCTGTTAACTCTCCCATAAAGGCCTGAGGTGCTTTAAAGATATTTTAAAAACCCGACTAAAATGTCTTTACTCAGCCTGAAACAAAGGGCAGGAGAGTCGGCGGAGCACTTGTGGCTGCTCAGGAAGCTCATATCGCTGTGAGCTGACAGTAATGACTCAAGGTGACCCAGATGAGCGCGTCGCCGTCTCTACCAACTCGACCTTCTTTCGTGTGTTTGGTGACAGCTGGACTGTGGACGGCGACGCTCTACAGGAGAAAATCCCACCCAAACTAAAATGTCGGATACTGCTGGTTATAAACTACAGAGCATATGAACAAACTGCACATGAAGAACGAGAGATCCTCAATCATATATACAAAACTGCATCGAGTCCAAACCAGCTGCTCTCAGACGCCATGTGTAAACAGGCCTGATAAACAGACGTGTAGGAACCACACGGGGAGACGGGCACAACATGTGTAACCTACCAGTCATATTGTGTGTGTGTTTGTGCGCGGTTAATGATTTCCCCAGGCCTCCTGCGTTGTGTGGTCCGCCTCGTCTCCGCCCTGGAAGAAATAAAAAGAGGATTGTTAGGGTGGGCGAGCAGCTGAGAGCGAGGGCGGAGGAAGGGAGGGATACAGCATATAGAAAACAAACAAGGCCGTACAGCACAAAGGCCGGCGAGGACGCCCCCCCCCCAACATGAAACCCCCTTTTCTCTTGCTCCCTGCTTCCTTTTCCTTCATCCTTCCTTCCTTCTTTATCTCCTCTTCTCCTTCAACTGCTCGCCCTCTCTCTCTCTCTCCTCCCTCCTGTGAAAATGGAACCCGGCCTCAGACGCCTCGGCCTGTTTACCTCACAGACAGACATGAAAGCCAAACATTTATCTACGGGCCTGCGTCACAGTCATGCTTTCACTCCTGCAGCCTCCATTACTGGTTTTATACGGCAGCGTTGGAAGCAGAGACGTTTGCATGCTGCAGACTTCGGTTCAGACTTTGATGCGGCGCAGGACTCTTGTGCTAAGCTAACCGCTAATATCACATTTCCATAAAAAAACACTGGGGAAATATTTGTTGCTGAAGTTCATCCGCCCACCCGACACTTCTGCACATGGTCTCCAGCTGAAGCTCTGGCTGTCTGATACAGTCAGTAAATGAATGTTTTCACACTTCATATTAACATTTGCTTTTTCATCCACATTCCTCCACTGTTTTTCTCCATTTTATACTAAAATGAATGACAGAATTATTAAATTAACTTCAGTTATCTCGGAACATTTATCCCCATTATCCCCCCTTTCTCCCAGTCTTTCTACTAAGCTTCGCAAACAGTCTTCATGATCAGTTCATATTTAATGGACGGATATTGATCCTGTGCAGGAAAGCAAATAAGTGCATTTCTCAAAAGTCAAACAATTCCTGTAAACATCATCAATCTTTGCTCACATCATTCACAAAAAGACCTTTTTTAAAAAATTAGAAATATTCAGCCGCTAATTTCTTTTTACAAATATATATAATAAAAATCCTTTTAGTAATGTTTGTGTTAATTCTAACAAGGAAATTTAACACATTATTGAATTATTCACTGTGGCGCCAACAAGAGACAAAACAGTCATTAATGAGTCTGAGGCGTGAAAACGAGAAGAGACAGAGAATCTTCAGCGACAAAAGAAAACTCAGCTTTATGTAAATCAGCAGTGATTCAGTGAAGTGAGGGGCAGACATGTCGCCGTATGTTGACTTCAGTTCATATCTGTCTTCCAGTGTATCAGAAGGAGCTGATTGTGGCTGTGATCCGCTGAGGCTTCTTACAAAAGTCACATAATATAAAACAACGTGATAATTACAAAACGTGTTGAAGTATTTGCGGAGCAGTTCGTCGCTGCTACGCTTCATTATGGTTTTGTGTGTCAATAAAAAAAAAAAAGAAAAAAAAGAATCCACATGAATGGTGAAAAGGCCACAAGCATCAGCAGGCAGGCCGGCCACAACAGACACAACAACAAAGAGGAGAGAGAGAGAGAAACAGATGACGAGAGGAGACGAGAGACTTGAGAGGAAACATGTGAGAAAATCTGCGAGAGTGAGAAAGATGGAGGTAAGAAAACAACCCGAAATTGGAAAGTGCTTCGACGCAGGAAGGGAAGGAGGAAGCTGTTAATGCCTTCACGGTCCCATCGGAGAGGAAGCGCCACAAGTAACGTGTGTGTGTGTGTCAGATTTTCTATATGTGGATGTGTGTGGAGGAAGTGTCTTTGTGTCGTAATGATCTAATACAGGCTGACTGAAGCTTTTCATTTACATGTGTGGACACTAGTGTTGGATGATATCATGATGGAGATGATATGATAAATAAAAGATTGTGGTAGATTTTCAAAAAACAACAAATCCTGTCTTTTTTTTTTAACCATAAACAGTTAAACTAACCAACTAAATCCCAACTCAAGGTTCCACGTTCTGAAGAGCTCATGTAGAAAACGCTCTATATCCTCACATACATTAACACTGTGATTTCAAAGTGCACACTCTGTGAAGCCGAATTTCATCCGCTGCCAGTGTAGACTCGATGGCATGCGTGGAAAATGTGATGAAAAAGCCGAGGGTGGCTTGCATTTTACATGCCACATGAGGGGAATTCCACTCCGTCTGAAGGGTATTTTCCTGCCGAGGAGCCGCGGAGGGGAGAGGATGTGAGATGGATGTGGGAGACGGGGGACGGGAGGCTTGATGGATGGACGTGCGCTAGCCTCTAAACACTGCTAATTTTGCTAATAGATGAGGCTGAAGGTCGCACGGCGAGTTTACACAACTGATCTGTGCTCTTCCAGTCAGCTGGCGGATTAACAGCGAGGTGGTGAAACGATTGTCAGAGCAGAGAGAGCGCGGCTGTTTGAAATGCAAAGTGCATGGAGGGAATATGGGTCACATACGCCAGGGAGAGCGAAGCCGCCGAAGACGACATGTTAAGATGGGAGGTCAAGCCTTTAGCCCCCCGGTGCTGACGGCCTGTGACAGGGGCCAGCTCGGACGCACCCCCCCCCCACACTGCTGGGATGATAGATGGGAAAACAGGAAGAGAGCGGGCGGAGCGGGAACGCGGCCCGAGAGCCCGGGCGTCTCTGGAAGGAGGCGAGCTTCAAAGTCAAGCCTCTTCATTTTGCTAACCCCTCGGAGCAATGCTATCGCTGCTGCCAGTGCGGCGTTCTTCGCCATCCCCGTCGACATGAATAGCTCCCTTTGTCACAGTGAAATTCCACTGGCAAGTCTCTAATTAGCTGGAGGGCTCTTCCCCTGCAGACCTGCATGGGTGAAAAAGAAGACCGGGAGCAGGGAGAGAGGTGGCTCGCTGCGAGGGGGGGGGGGGCGACAAAGAGCGGCCTGAATGGAGAGGCAGCCCTGTGATGCCCACCTACGGCAGCTACAACTGACTAATGATATAATTTGAGCGTTGAGAAAAGAAGGGGAGAGCGAAGTTCTCCGTCCTCACGCTGAGCCCGTTTCCAAAGCTGGAATCTGACAGGTGGTTAACCGGCACCGCCTCGTCACAAAACCAATATGAATCCTCCGCTCGGTGTCCACACTGAATTGCTGGGGAGTGGCTGACCTACAAAAATGTCTCTAATTAATCTGCCAGTCGATTCCCTAAATATCTCATTAGTGTTCATTAGTAACGTGAGCTGTCTCAGTTCTTCAGGTGGAACTCAGTCGGTGGAAACAGTTGTCATCTGTGGTGATGATGAGTAATATAAAAACAATAATAAAAAAAAATAAATGCAGGGATGAAAAAAAATCCTTAATGAAATCTTGAGTTCGGCTTCTGATTTAAAATATTTGGAGAAATCCTGTGTTATAAACTGAGCATGAAGTTTGAAAGATGAGGGAATTTAGCTGGAAGAAAACCTCTCATGAAAGAGTTGCATCATGGGAAAAGTAGGATCCAGTGTTTTGAAAGCTGATTCCTCACCAGTATTTTAATCCGTCTTGTCAACAAACGTCACCAATGTCCGACATTAAACAGTGCAAATTTGCATCAATAACAAAACTTTGATGCACGTCATCACCTGTGACGCGTCGGCCTGGTGGAATATAAATGAATATAAAGTTGTCTCTCGCGTGTGTGTGTGTTTTGTACTTATGTGCGAAACATTGTTGGCCGTGCGCACGCTGACCGGTGTCCTGTGTCGAGCTGGATTTCAGTAGCATTAGTGCAAATATAGCACAAGCATGTGATCACATGCCACACTGACTGGATAGTTATCTTATATAGTGTATCTAATCCTTTCCTGCTGCAAGGTCAGATAATATAGAGCAGCGTGTGAGGCGGGTCCAGAGCCTGAGCGTGTCCCTCACTGAACTGTGGCTGGGGGGTCGAACAGACAAAGAAAAATCTGAAGGTGCATCGGACAGAAAATCAGTGACATTTGAGGAGGGAGTTACATCAGATGCATCAACAATAGAGTCATGGCTGAGCGAGATGTAAATAGGCAACTTCCTATTTCCTGTTAACAAAGCGACCACAGGTGCTACGAGTAAACAATGTGAGGTTGTGTGCACACACTAATGCACACAGTCACTCATGAGTATTGCACAGTGGAGTGAAAGTTGAACCACTGTAGATAACAGCTGTGGGAGGGAACATAAAGCTGCCGTTTACCACACAATCAAGATGTTATGAGGAGAATATGAATCCTCGGTGTGTTTGATTGTCATCATTACTCGTGATTTCTTACGTCTTAAAAACATAAAGACAAGCTCCTCCATCGATCAAAATGCCAAATCCAGAATTATCTGATCGTCCTGAATTATCCTCACCAGCCTGGAAACGCTCCAGAAAAAAAAAGTCTCTGATGAGATTCATCACAGGCCGAGTCTCATGTTCACCGTGACGGATGGTTTGATGCCTATCTGAGCGAGCCCTGACCCCCCCTCCGCCGCCATCTTTACATTCTCAAAGAGGAAAAAAAAATCCTGCCCTGTAAATACAGTTCATGACGTTTTAACAGTCCGGCCTGCAAACGTTCATTCAGGCAACTTCTGGGATTGTCATTGAAGTGTTTCAGTTATGGAGTGTTTGCTCCACTGTTTTTCAATGGGCCAATGAAGACAGTCATTAGCTGGTACGAATCAAAAGGCAGAGCTGCGTCTCCACTCGGCAGCATCACAGTAATAAAGCCCCGTGGCGGCTTCGGCGCTTCCACAGACGTGACTTTGATGCACGCCGCACCAGAGGCTTGTTTGGTAGGATATACTCGCTTCCTCCGCTTCCTGTGAAAAGTGAGAGCTCCACCAATGTGATCTCACCACATAAAATACCCACAGTGGACTTGAGGAAGTCTAAAACAGAAGCAGAAAAAGTCTTCCCACTTCAGAGGGCATTCAACTGAAAACATCTTGAGGGTGAATTCTGTCAGTGGGCCCCAAGTTCACCACGACGCCCCCCTCTTTGGTAGCAAATGTAAGGCTTTGAACTACAGGCTGTGAGGGGTGTGGGGAATTCACTGGCCTGTCAGGACTATGAATGATGGTGGATGGAAAAAAAAAAAAAAAAAAAAAAAAAAAAAAAAATGGATCCTGCCTGGCTGTTGTGCCTTGAGGGAGCCGCTCTTCTAAACACGGCAAGTCGTGAAGAGCTACGGCTCTGCGGGAGCAAAGTGTCATCCGAACATACAAAGGCACCAATTACACTCGCAATTTCAGGAAAAGAGATGATAATAAAGCATTAGATTGGCATGCAGTTTTAGACGCGCCGGTCGCCTCCAGACATACTTGGTTTGAGGTGCTTCTCTTCGCTGCTCCGTGTTTGGAGGATGATTATAAGTGAAGTCTACAGTGCAATGTTTTGGATCCGCTGGTTATCTAGGTTGGGTGGAGGGAACTCAAGGAATTTCAGCGCCAATGCCAGCCAAGATTCCTCTTTGCATGGCGGATGTTCTCGCGGTTTGACTGTGGGAAACCGATCAGCACAAAGCAGATCCTCCGTCAAAAGTGGAGTTCACAGGAAAACAAGGCTCCTCAGTGTCGCTTAATGTTCCTAATCCGACTCATCGCCACCTCCTGCCTCGGCTGCACTTAACCTCGACCCACCTCACTTAGTCAAAATACGCAGCAAATTAGATCTAAAGGCCCTTTTGATCTTCTCCTGGAACACGGAGAAGAACCACGATGAGAAAACACTGCGAAACAATTGCAGCATTTCGGCCTGAGGGAGCGCAAACATGTCTGACAACAAGGGCGAGAGCAAGACGGCGAGAGAGGAGCGAGACGGCGAGAGAGGAGCGAGGCGGCGAGAGAGGACGAGAGAGGAGCGAGACTGTCAGGGTCAGAGTCGACTCCATGACATGGACGTCTGTGGAGAGAGCGCTGTGCAATCTCATAGATTGTATAAAATATGGACGTAGTGTCCGTGACGTCACCCATAGGTTTCTGAAGAGCAAAAATGAAGCAGTAGTGCGTAGCCATCTTGGTAGCCTACCTCCGGTTACTCCAAATATGGACAAAGAGGTGGAGCGAGGGCGGAGCTGAGGCGGGTCGAATGAACGCTATTGGCTGAAAAAAGCCGCTTTATTCGAAATAATCAAACTAGCTACGGCTAACCAGCTAGGTTAAATGCTAAATATCGTTGCTAGCCGGCTAACCCCACGACGATCTCTTTCCCAAACTCAGTGACTAGAATTAGCCGGGGTGACGCCCTGTAGACCGTCAGTGGCTAGTTGTCAATCAAAGTGGCGCCACTTAGATTGACAGCTATGAATTGTGCATAATGATGTATGCTGTATATTTTAAACGAAGGCCTTATAAAAAAATTCGCCCCCCCCGAGAGTTGTCATGGAGTAGAAAAACAGCTTATAAGACTAGAGCCATGTTTTGAACCAGGCTGTAAATATGTTTTTTTCTGTGGTAAAATCGGACATTTTAACATGGGGCTCAAATGTAATTGACTCCCTTCTGCAGCCTGCTCTAGTGGTTATTCGAGGAACTGCAGCTTTTTTACACTTCCGCATTGGCTTCGTTTTTCAGCGCCGGAGGTTGCCGCTTGTGCAATCTGTGTCAGGAGTTTGTGTATGTGCATGTTATGACAGTGTTATGGATATTTTTTTAAGATGCATGTACTTTGTATTATTACTATGAAAAACCATCCAAACCCGCCGCTGTACTGCGTCCAGTGACAGAAAAGCTGAAGCTGCTGCTTGAAGACGGAACCACAACCATTCACAGTGAATCCAGTTCACATGAGAGGAGAAAGAAGAAGAAGGAGACAAACAGGGAGAACATGCTGTTACTGCTTCCAGAAGCAATTAAAAATATCCAACACACACTGAATGATCACAGCCGATCTTTGAATGAACGTTACAGTAGATCAGAAACAATAATGAACTGAATGAATTTGTTATTGAAAAACAGTGTTGGGATCTGATTCCTACAAACGGCCTCTGGGGGGTTCTTATTAACAAACTGTTGTAGTTGAATGTTCTGATTAATAACAGAATATTTTTTATCATAATTGCAGACAAAGCGCTGAAATCCCTCAGGACTGAATAATAGAAACTGATCAAAGCAGACATTCATGTAAAGGAAACTGTGTTTTCCTGTTATTGTCCGGACGGATGTTACGTTGTCTTTTTGTTTTGTGTTGCTTTCTTCCTCTGTGTGTTTAGTTCGCCATACGTTAAAATATGGTGGTATTATTTTCAGGTCCACCACGAGTCAGGCTGAGCTTTCCTCTGAGATGTTCAAACCAAACGTGGGCGCTGCCTTCACTGACAGCTCATCATGTCACGTGACTGTGGTCAGTGAAGGCATCGTCACGGCAGCACGACACAGGTAAACACGTCCTCTCTGGAATCTCTGTCATCTACATGTGATGTACGTTAGCGGTGAAAACACTGCTCCTTCGTGCTATTTAGAGTCTTTGAAAACAAAAACATGTTCTCGGTTTGGACGCATTCTTTCACTCTGCCCAGAAAAGCTCGAGCCTTTAACATGAGGGAATCAATCCTGGGGCCACGTGCACCGAGTGTAACTGTGGAGAAAACCATTTATTCACACACACACACACACACACACACACACACCACAGCAAATGTCCTTCAGGCCATCTGTGTGTCAATCTATTGAGGTTGAGGGGGGGGTGAGAGGGGGTGACAGCATGTTCGCAGTGTCGCTCCAAGGGCGGTCGTTTTGTCCCGGTGAAAGACTGGATTCACTATACGGCCGCTCATAAAAACGCTCAGCTCTCGTGAAGAAGACGACCAGAGAGAGAGAGAGAGAGAGAGAGAGAGAGAGAGAGAGAGAGAGAGAGAGAGAGAGAGGAGGAGGAGGAGGACGGCGAGATGACGAAGACGCGGAGACTGACGGACCGGAGGACACAAGGCCTCGTTGATGAGGGGGCGCACAGCTGGATGGTTCAAGGAGACAGAAGAGGGGGGGGGGGCTGAGAGAGAAAAGGCCACGGCTAACAGGGAGGAAGACAATGCAACAGGGCTTGTCAAATCGAAAATTTACTGTTGGCCGGGCTGCAAATAGCTTTGCTCCATGCCCTCGACGCCGTATTTGCATAAAGTATGTGTTGACAAAGAGAGAAAGGGACACAGAGGAGGGAGGGGGGGGGGGGGAGGGGGAGGAAAGCCTCTGTGCGTGGACATGAGCCGGAGAGGAGCTGGAGCAAATACAGGATTTACAGTAGAACTGTACGACACGTGTGCAAAAACCAAATCACATTTTTATTGAAAGTTCAGACATTATAAATATTCAAGCGCCTCAATTAGCTGATGTCACTGATTTTTAATTTCTCCTATACACATTTGTCACAGATGTCAAACTGTTGGGTCTCACACAAAATTATGACATCGCTCTTTACGAGCCACATGTGTTGTTGATCCATATGATGGTTTTCAGCTGCTTCACGAGCTTTATGTAAAGCAGGAGACGCACGACATTTCTGCTGACGTGACGGGGCCGAGGCGATGACGCAACACGTCTGTGGTTTGACGAAGTATTCGCGCCGACATCTCAGCGTCACGTCACATTCCTCCGACGCCACGAAACTGATCAGATGATGCCGTCGTCCGGGTCGTCCGGAAAATCAGTGGGAACAAAAACCCGTCAGCAGTAGTTTTCTACTTTTACATTTTGAAAAGCTTTGTATTTTCCTGCCTGTGGATCATTATGAGAAGCAGAATAATATAATTCCAACGACAGGAGAAACTTGATGTTCTCTGAGATTATTGGGGAAAAAAAAACTACGTGCTCATGTCAGAATCGGCTTCAGATTGAGTTGGAAAATATCGGAAAAATTCACTTTGAGAAGCGCTTTGATTCGCCGTCGTCGATAAAATCAGCTACACAAATAGACTTGTCCTGACGTTCTGGAGATTCTTTACCCCCCCGCCCCCTCCCCCAATCACATTCTGGTTTGAGGGATTTTAATTCTCTCAAACATGCTGGTGATATTAGCAGCGCTGCACTGGTTTGTTTAAGTCGGGAACAGAACATTCTCCCACATGGATCTTCTCTCCGTCTTTATGATGAAGTCAGTTGGGTTGTGTTTCAAATTAGAGCCGTAAGCCTTTGTATGTTTATTATTAGTCTCTTTTTCTATGATCCACCGGCGGTTACATGAGCAAACTGCTGCTAGACATTAACTGACTTAAAGCAGAGGAATCGCAAACCCGACGCCAAGTGAACTAAGTGAACTTTAAGATGCTGTTTGTTTCTGCTGGACGGACGAAGGATCAGGTTAAAGCTTAAAAGGATTCTCACAGTTTGGACCAGTTATGAAATCACCAAGTTAAAACTGCTGACACCTGCAAATCTGGCAACAAAGCTTCGAAGATAATGTTAATATAATCAATAGAAAATCCATAAAAATAAGCTCCAATATAATAATCCTGCTCTGTAATGACGTTACTGTCTGACTCTATATGTGCCTCATAAACAAACCTGACGCCATCTTTGCAAAACCCTTAAACACGTCCACGCTCCCACAGTGAGCTGCAGGATCCAGGAGGGAAAAGGAAGAAGCTCAACAGGTGCATGACAACAGCTGGGCCCCACCAAAGCCGAAGACATGCATTAAATCACGGCGGCCTCGGGACCCGCGGCCCGGCCCAGAACAGAAGCTATCATCGTGGAGGCTAAATGCGATTAGTGTCCAGTGGTAATCTAGGGCCTATTCATTCCTGCTTAGAGTAGGTGACACATTTGATTCAGAGGATTAGTCCACCTCTCCTCACGGTGCAGGGGGGGGGGGGGGCGAATCAAAGGGCCCACGTCGAGGGAGCGGTGAAAAAAGGAAGGAACTGCGCAGAAGAAGAGGAGGAAATATCAAAGAAAGCAGAAGAGGGGAGCAGGAGCCATGAGCCCAACACTCTTCCATAATTAAAGCAGACAGTTCCTTTGTGCAGCCATGTCATTAACATAACCCAGCACACTGCAGGGGCCACGGGTGCACCGGGTTCTTTAGTTAGCGCCTTCAGAACATACGTGATGAGAGGTCGTGAGATATGAGCAGCCGTGTGATGCTGCGGAGTTCGACGCCGGAAAAACTTTCGTACGATTGTAACTCACGTCTAATGAAGCGGCGAAATGTAGCTTTGGCCCGAGCACACATTGATTTAAGCAGCTTGCATTATCCCAAATAAAAGAAAAACTCATCACAGCAATCACATGCTCGTCTGAAAATAAGCAATTTAGCATGCACATAAACACACACTGCCGCTTTCTATTTGTCTACTCCCCATTAAAACTGTAGGGTTTTATGACACAATGAGACATTTAGGAGCGAGCGGTTGAGATCATCCACACAGGCCGCCACACAAAACACTGAGGAACCATGTGACTCACCACATGATGTCACATGTGGCTACGGGCACGTTATCTACGGCTCCGTATCTGTCTCTGGCCCATCTGCAACCGCTTTGCCTGCCCGAGCTCTACTTCTGTTTTAGACTCCGCCGTTCCTCTTTTTAGCCGCGCAAATAATCAACAAAGACGAGCACACACACACACACACACACACACACGGAGCGGACGCTGAGATCGCTGAACGTAACTCACTGGAGCAGAAGTCACGTGCGTCTCCACGTGGGTTCAAACTCCCAGGCTGAGAATCGAGCTCATAAAGCAGCGATTTTTTTTTTTTTTATTTGTTCATGATCACAAACTTCTGCCATGTTAATTTACTGCACAATCAAGAGTTAATAGAAGCTCATAGACTTTTTAATTTAAAATATTAAAAAGCATTAATCAATTAAAATATTGTCCAAGTCATTTCAGAGTACAAATATCGTACCAAAAGACTTGGACAATCAGTACTGCCAACAGCAGTCGGGCTGTATAATCAAGATTTGAAAGGCTGACTTTTAAGTGACTTTTTAATACTTTTTAATATTTTAATTGATTAATATATTAATTATGAATGATTTTTTATTTTAACTTCTATCAAAAGACCAAAGACTTGGGCAGTCAGGATGTATAATCATGTATAATCATTTACTTTTTAATAATTTTATTGATGGTTGTGTTGATTATATGAATGATTTTTTTGTAACTTCTGCTAAAATTCAGTCCTTGGACTGCTAGCATGAATCCTTTAAATAAACTGAAACTGAATAAACTGAAACTGAATTGACAACACAGACTTGAGCCTTAAAGCACACGAAGCATTATGAGCACTCCTGTACTTCAAATGTCAGGCAGCCATCAAATAGCTCAATGTTAAGATGCCAGAAAAAGAACAGTTCAACTGTGGGTAACGAAAGAGGAAAACACCTCGGCTGCAGTTTCGCAACACTGTGCTTTCAGTGTTTAGGTTAAAGTATTGCGAGAGAACACGTCGCCACGTATGACGATATCGATCATTTTGCTCCGCCCACAGACACGAGAGCACACTGACGGCTGCAACACCTCCGTCTCTGAATCTTAGCTGTGACACAAGAGGAGCCGAGGAGCGTTCACAGGCTCACAGCAGGAGCCCGCCAGACCACAACACAGACACGTCGGCCCTGTGAACGCGCAGGTTGGAAGGATTGTTTACTTGTGAATCCAGTTCAGAGTTTTGAAAAAGTCTCACCGGCCTGTTTGGTTCATCTTCACAGAACAGATTAAACTCACACAGACGTAATGACTTTTTGAATCTGCAGTGAAAATACGTTGCATTTTATTCATAGACATAGACGTCGATATCAAACATAATACTTGTTTTTCTTATGTGTCCAAAGCAAATATGTCCTCCAGATTTGTAATCTTGTCTGATATCAATCGTATTTCTGCCAGTTTCATCCCACTCCACTGAGTCAAAGATCTTGTTCAACATGAGACTTTGCTTCTCATATTAAATGAAAAAAAAATGGTTCAGAACAAAATGTCAAAGTGAGATACGGAAAACAAAGTCAGTATCTCTTCAGTTGATCGAGAAATATAAATAAAAACAGAAGACGCCTTAAGTCAATAAACGGCCTGAGTGCGCAGGAAGGACAGAGGCAGAGAATGTCAGGGAGACGGCTTCGATTCACAGAAAAACCTTCGACACACACAAAGCCTTAATTTCACAGAAAATCAGTAGCTTGATACAGATATCACACTGTCACAGGCGCCACACACACACACACACACACACACACACTCTGCAAAGCCCTTTCAAGCCTCCAACTCGCACGTCTATGTATCTTTCTGTGTGTTTTTCAGGGCTCTTCTTATTCACGGCTTTCCTCTGTGGATTTCCCATTTTCTGTGCATGAAAGTGCGCAGCGGTGGCTCATAATGTGAGCCCTGTGAGGCTTCTCTCGCTGTCAGATTCTGCATGTGCCAGCTTTGTTATGTGCTCTCTGCAGATACGACGACACAGAGCGAGAGACGGGGGAAAGAGGGAGACTGAACTCTGCCACAGAGCAAGAGCACGACGGAGGGAGCGAGTGAAGTTTGAGGAAGATGAAGGGGGAAATGAGACAGTGGATGAAGGTAGAAAGTGCAGAAAGAAAGGTGACTGGGTTACAATGAAAGAAGGAGGGGAAGTATTCCTCTGAACCCATTTCTTTCATTTGTCTTTCTGAAGAAGTGGAAAGTGTTTGTGATGAACTTCAGCTCCTGCAATAAGCATTTGAACCCTTTGTGATTATAACAAAATTTAACTAATATTAATTTGTTAGCATTAAAAAAAAAGTTAATAAACACGTGTTTTCCTGTTTATATTCAAGTGCAATAAGAAGATCAATACTGTTCTCATATCCGTCTGCACGAAGGCCAAAAAGCACTTTTCCCAACATTTTCTTATGAAGGTTGGTAATGACTGAAATTTGAAAATAACACATCATTTCAAAATAAAAGAAATGTAGCGTCCATGTCGACACACACTGAGCGATCTGCAGGAGAAACTGTTGAGCAACATGATGTTTCAGGGCTGATTTCTTAATCATTTGCATTGTTACTAACGTCAGTTTGAACGAGGACGAACCTGGACGTTCTGGTTCTCAACAGAGAGAAGCTGCTTTAATACAATATGTGTGAAGTATTTAGCACATTTTAACCTGTTGTTGATGCAAATTGTTATTGAAGTTTGCTTTATTTCAAGACGGTGATGTTCATTCTGAGAAGATTCCTAAACTTGCCAAAAGTCTGGTGCAGCATCTTTCTCATGCTTTATGAAAATGCAGTGTCATTCTCATGTGAAATGATGAGCTGATCAGAAAATTTGCAAATTATGAAGCAAACATTAGCTGGATCCAGTTTCTCAAATGTTCCTGCTTTTCTTTGCTTTATATCATTTTACTTGAATATCTTGGCTTATTTAAACAAAACAAACAATTCAACAATGAGTGACTTTCCCACTTTTTTTCTGACATTAGATTGACCAAAAAAAAAAAAAAATTAGGAAAAGGAAGAATTGCTAATGTCCCTGCATAACCTGCACAAAAGCATAAAACAGCCGAGAGCAAAAGAGGTCGAGTGAGAAACGTGTGCCGTCAGCAGCCCGGTCGTTCCACCTTACCTAACCCTCTCGATACGTGTTGAAACCCTGCCTCATTCCATAGATAACATCTCCTTCAAAACGCCTGCTGTATGTTAGAATAACAAAAACCGCTCTGCCTCACGATAAAGCCTCTCATTTGACAGCCGTGTCATAAAAGCTGAATTCTGTAGCAGGACTTAGCGCGGACACACCCTTATTTGTCTTAGCTTGGCTCCAGCTTTAATGCTGTGCAGAGTACAGCCAGTGTAATGTACAGTACATTATGTACTTAACCATGGCACTGCAGCTACAGTGCAGCCTGAGTAATCCTCTCTCTCTCTCTCTCGCTCGCCCGCTCCCTCCCTCCCTCTCTCTCAGACTCAGGACTCAGATAAGGAAGGTGTCCACCTCGCTGCCTATTCGCCTGTGAACGGCGATGTGAGAGTGCATTGTCCTCGCTGGAGAGGCGACACCGGCACATCTATACCGCGAGCACAGGGAGATCTTCATCAAGCAGCGGCCTGTGTTACAGCCGCCTGCAGATCGAATGGTGCTCACAGCCTGCCGTGACCTTTCAGTGTGGCCAACAATATCAGAAAGAGGGCGGCGGGATGTTTGAAGGATGACGGACGTGACAGATAAAATCGTCTCATACGCGTCAGATGTGTGAGCTGTCAGCGCACGTGCTGGACCATAAGTCTCTGTTTGTACACAACATTTAATGGATCCTCATCAAAAACATCTTGAGGTTGAGGAATCTTGGCTCAGATGTTGTATTTTTCTGATATCACACTCGTAAAAGAAGTGCTTTTGTTCAGGGTCTCGTGTCTGGCTCCGCTTCCAATCACAAATTTATGTGTTTACGTTTCTGCTCAAGCAGGTTTTCAACAAATGTGATGCACGTTCATTAGTCGCTTTTCAGAAGTGTTTGCAGGCACATTTTCACAGAGACGAGTTGTTTCCCTCTGCCTCTGGTCTTTATGTTAAGCTTGGCTCAGGAAAACAACGCTCACATGGCCAAATTCTTCCAACACACACGACTGAAGAGAGAGCCCTTCTATAGTAAATAAAGTAAATGTATTGTTTCATTGGATTATTATTAAACTATAACTGAATTCTTTTAAACTATTTTATTCAGGTCAAACTCTTGTCGGCTTATTTTTCAAACTAAAAAAAAAAAGTGTATTAGATCAGATTGGAGCATTTCCTGTCACATTCTCAGCAGCAGTATCTGAATCTGTATTAAACGCTTTGCAAAATCAATACTGGAAGGAAAAAAAAAACACAAGCGCAGTAAATAAACTGTGGTAAATACACAGCAGTACTTGTGTGCAGGGCTCCAGCTGCTGAAAGACGTTCGGGAGCTCGGCTTGATGAATGCACGGCAGCCACGTTTTTCCAGCTGATGTGAACTGACTTTGACTCCGTCTTAAGTTCAGGCCAGTTCCCACCTCCCTCCGCTCCGCTCTCTTCTCACCAGATAAGCACAACAACAGAGGAGAGGGAGGTCTGGCGGGGGAACACACGGCCGCCTGACAGGCAGGAGGAGAAAAAAGCACGGCCACCCGTCGCTCCGCCAAACTCTCTGATTGCGGACATGTGCTGCTTTTTGGAAAAGCGGAGCAGCATCGGACAGATACTGTACCGCCTCATGCAAACAATAGCAAACCAACAACTTCCTGCAGAGGTGCAGAGCTCATTACTGTACATCCTGCAGGAGCACAGACAGCTCTTCTTCCCATGACTGCACACATTAATGGGCAAATCCACCATCCACAGTCTCTTTAGATTTGGTTCCTACACAACAGTAAATGACTCATAATGTTGTGATGTGCAGCGCCGGTGGGTCACATGACACGCGGCCTCTGTGAACGCCGCCGTCCCACCGTAACTACAGAAGAAGCATCCGCGTGTTTGGAGCATCCGAGGCAGCAGGATTGAAGTAAAAAAGCTCCCTGGGCCTCGTCATGGCATCGACACGGTGCATAATTGATGGCTCAACATATGAGCTTCTATGTTTTGGCTGGATCAGATATCTCTAACAGGAGTAACTGTACGCTTGTGTGTTGTGCTTCCAGGGCTGAGAGCTGATCTGCTGAGAAAGTTAGTGCAGGTAGAAAAAGGAGATAAAGTACTTTTTTTTATAAATTTGAGATTATTACATGATCGTCATAGTTAAAGTCAGGTCTGAGGATCTGATGTTGGAACACAGCCTGTCAATCAAAGTTAACACAGCAGTCCTGGGGGAGATGCAGTGGTGGTTGGCGTGAACAGGACGCGGCGACACGGCGTCTAACCGCCTGATGCAACAGCCGCCGCTGCAGCGTGAGGGGCCTTTCTGCTGTCTGGTGATAAGGCGGAGCTGCCATTTTGTCTCTTTTCACTCATTCAGTCTGACATTTTGTTCATGTGGCCACTGTCTTGTTCGACATATACAACATATAGGTTTGGTTTGAACCAATCAGAAGCAAGCAATCACTTTCAATCTGGAGCTGGAAACTGAAACTGAAAGATATTTTAGTTTGAGATTTATTTATGAAACTCAGCAGCATCAATATCATCACAACTCGTAGCCAATTTTCTGATCACTACCAGCTTCACTTGTTTGGCTACTTATCCCACAACTAGCCACTATTTTATATTCATGAGGAGTTTTGTATTCATGTTGCCCAATTTCTGTTCGAGAGCCGCTTTATTTTTGTTTTCCTTTGTCACGTTCTGCCAGTTTTTCACCATTTAGATGCAACACACCCGGCGTCCTCTTCCTTAATCCCTCCTGCAAAGCTGCGATTTTTCATCCGTTCCTCTAATTGGGGGGGAAGGAGCAGCAGACCAATGTGGAGACGGCGGCGGCGGCGGCGGAGGTGAAACAGACCGGCTTTGTGTGGAACGTCCAGAAACAAACACGGAGCTATAAGCGTCTCCTATAGGGCAGCTGAGCTCTAAACAGCACATCAAACAGGACGACCTCTAATGTAATAATGATGGGGGGGGGGGGGGAGAAAAAAAAAATTCCTAAACAAGTCTGGAAAAGTCTGTTTGGCTTTCGTGATGTACCACAATGGGCTCGGACTGGATAAACACACCGGCGTTTACATTCACTGTAAATCGACTGGGGGCTGATGGATGGATTAGCTCAGATTTACCAGCTGAAAAGAGAAACCGGGATCGCTCTGCTGGAACAAAGGATGCGCCTTTACAGGAAACTCACGATGGCCAAACCCCCTCAAGCCACACACACTCTTCCAAAACTCTTTTCAGTCCCTCGCTGGCTAAATATGCTTGATGTCTTTGTCAAACGCTAAATTAATGCACGGCCGTAAAAAGCGATGTGTTTTTATCAGGAGCCCCCATTGAAAACATGGTAATCATAAGCTCCGTGCGTTTTGTCTTTTTTGACTTCCTCTGGGCGCCTGGGGATTATTTCTGATGTTATTTTTCAATGACAACAGTAATCACTCGACTCTACTGTAACTGTTTGCAGGTAGCAGCCAAGCAGCAACCTCCGGCGCTGAAAAATGAAGCCAATGCGGAAGTACAAAAAAACTGCAGTTCCTCGAATAACCACTAGAGCAGGCTGCAGAAGGGAGTCAATTACATTTGAGCCCCATGTTAAAATGTCCGATTTTACGACAGAAAAAAACATATTTACAGCCTGGTTCAAA
>JBBMOC010000031.1:141276-210650 GCA_037975185.1 Centropyge bicolor | reverse complement strand
TCTCTTTATAGCAAAAGTATGAATCGACCGCATTGTTTGACTTTTTGTCCCTCAGTAAACAGCGTTCTTGTTGTGGCGGCTCGGCTGGTGAGCGGGGATCCTGCCTGCAGTCTGTTTGTGAGAGCGGCTGTCACACGGCTACAACCAGGACTTTCTAATAGAAGTGGGCTAAGTGCTCTCGATGCCAGAGAAAGGCCTCAAACAGGAAATGTTGCAGGCTCGCTGACGCTTTGCCAAACCACCCACTGAATCACATCCATCTGTTTGCATATTATGCAAATCACCCCGAGTTACTTAAGTGTAAATCAGAGTAAATGTGTGCTCGTCTGTGTGAGAGAGCTGCTTCCAAATCTGCTTACAATCCGCCGTGACACGTTCATATCTCTCACGTCCGACCTGCAGGACGCCGCGTTTCCGACTCAGGTGTTCGACCGCTTCGCACAGAATCAACCTCGCCTCCTGTATTTTGACTGTGTGGGAGCGAGAGCAGCGAGTATTCCATTAATGCTCATTTCAGCTCTAATCCAATTCATTGTTCCTCCACGGCTCTGTGTATAGAATAAGTCATTTCCACACGGGATTAATCCACCGCGCTTTACTTTTAGAGCAATCTGCTGGTTTGCATACTTTAAAAGCTTAGCTCTTACATGTGGTCACACACACACACACACACACACACACACACACACACACACACAGAGCTGTAACCGAGCCAATGTGGAGATTGATCAGCTGGGGAGTGTCCAAATTAAAGCCCATCCTCTGCAGACATGCCAAGCATAATAACTCTCCCCTCTCTTTGCACTTGGCCGAGACAAAGTGGAGAGAGAGAGAAACAAAAAAAAAAAGAGGGAGGAAGAGAAAGCAATAAAAAGAGGTGCAATTGGATAATGTCTTGACACCCGTCGCAGAAAAAGGAATGCCTGGCTCTCAGATGTCTGACCCATTTTCTGCTCTCTCTCTCCTCCTCTCTCACTCATTTCCTCCCGTCCTCTAATCTACAGTAAAGAAGCCGTCTGACGCACATTTATTGGAGCTTCTATGAAACGCGGTGGCACAAAACTGAAACATGTGAACGCCCACGTACCCCGAGCTACAGTACGACCGGAGCGAGGAAACGTGCCACGCCACGCCGGAACTGACAAACAATTTTTAAATTCTCCGTGTGGGATTTTATGGGCAGGCACATGTGTCGTATGTGCTCAACAATAGGCACAATGAGAGGCCTGTGCTCCAGCAGAGACGGCTCAATAATCAATTATTCACTGGCTGGAAATACGCTGGCGCTCATTTCTAATAATAAAATCAGTTGGCACAAAAATAGGCCACGACAATGGATAAACATAAGTGTAATTACTGCACATAGAATAATGAGGAGAAATTTCCCCCGGTAGCCTCGGTGCATGTTTTCACATTACACACTAATCTATGGACGTCTGTGTTCGTGCAGCCTGACTGAGGATTTAACGGACGGATATTTTCCAGTTTAACTTTGGACACTTTTCCCACAAAGACGTGCTGCTTTTGATTTTTTTTTTTACTATGTTCGTTTGAGCATCGAACTCCATTCATCTCCTTTGTTTCAGGGCTGAGAGAGAAGTCTCCAAAATGCACATGAAGTCAAAACAAAGCTTTCTTTGTATTTTGGGATTGTCAAAATAAAAGCATCCTGATGCAGAAGAATAACGGCGATGTCATTTTTGAGCGACTGGCCTGTTCTCTTTTCTTCATCTGGTTTGTCTTGTTTCATATGCATTATTTTAAGTTGATCATAAAACGACTCTGGAGAGTTCAGTCCTGGGGGAGTCGGGGTGGTTGAGTTCTCTGTCGGTCCAGGTGGTCTCGCTGGCTCCGCTTGGTGCCCACAGCTTTAGCACAAACCGCTCACAGTTTGAGTAAACCACAGAGACGTCTGAGTGCACCTCAACATTATGCAAGAGAATAAAATACTGAGCACATTATCCTGTTAGTCTCTCTCTTCCACTCACAGATACTCGTTTTGTTTGATGCTGTTTGCATTGACAGACCAGACTCTGCCGCTAACAATGAAACTACGTGGGAGGTTAATGCAAGAAAATGCATTGAAAATGACTATTACCAAAAAATGCAAATGTAAAAACGATGGTTAGATGAGAAAATAAACATACATGGAAAACTGTGAGTGCGTCTGGCAGAAGCTGAAACACGAAACAAAGGAGGCCGTCTGGAAGCCTGGAAATCATTCCACAATCTTATGGCATTCTGCAGGAAATGATTAACAGGAATGTCAAAAATACACAGTATGTATTAATGAGCAAAGCCGGGCGAAACACGCGGTCTGCTCCTTTAATTAAAGCTGGAGCTCCTGTCGCCGCTGCAGCGTCTGCTCTCACAGGAGCAAGTGTCAATCTGTGGAAAAACAAGGGGAAGGACTACGACAGGCCGAGGGTAAAGGAGACCAGGGGTCGCCTTCGGTCAACTAATCCCCGCGTGTCAGATAAGGGTCCGGCGTCACACTCGTGCTTAGCACACTAACACACACACACACACACACACACACACAGAGGAATAACAAGGGGAAGCGATGGACTGTAACGATGTACTTTCACATGATACCCACACAAATAAGCACAGGCAGAATACATTAACTCACAGAGCAACACATGATCCTCGGACCTGCTCCGCCTTTATTCCAGCTCCTCGTGTTGTCTCTCTCACACACACACACACACACACACACACAGGCAGGAACACACCAGCAGGGTCAGCGCTGCCTGTCTTGGCACAGACGAGGGCTACAGATGTGAAAGCAGGGAGAGCTCGCTCCGGGACCAGCTGGAGCCCGTCCAACCTGGACAAGGGTCAGGGACACTACTGAGAGAACACAAGCAGCATTTGGAGCCTCTTCTGGAGGGCCCGGCCAGCTCGCCGGCCTCGCCACTCACCCCGGGCCCGCGTCCAGCCGGCGTTAGCGACGCTCCGGAAACTTTGATTATTTTCACTGTCACCTTCACACCTTTGTAAAGTTCAGTCGCGGCATCGAAACGCATAAATTCCACCTGTCGAAATCAAACTGAAAATATTGTAACCCTCTGACAAACGGTTGTTTTGATACAGGAAGTTGTTCCAGTGATGCAGCAGCGTTGGCAGCTTCCAGCTCCACTCGCTGTCATCTCGCATTAAACAGAGTCGAACAGTTGTTGTAGCGAACGCTCACTGGAGACGGTTTAGACAGAGCTGTACAAACAGGGAGGCTGCCTGCCTGAAAAATGCACCGAAGTACCTTTGTGTATATCCCCATGTTCAGTACTGAGCAAACACTCAGTATCTAATGCAACATGTGTTCGTGGCCCGGGCAGCGGCGATGACACTCGGGCTAAGAATAGCGGCCTGCATGTGTTCATGTGTTGCTGGATGTGTCCCTGCTGGGGCCGCTGCCTGTTTGTACATGCATTGTGTGTGTGGCGACGCCCGCATGCAGAACGCCCCGAGCTGTGTGTCCAGTGTTGACAGGCCGAAGCTACTGCGCGGCGGCGGCGTACACTAATCACAGAGTGATTGCCTCACACTTCGCAACGATTGAGTTTCCTCCTACTCGGGCCAGCTATGTGGAGGGAAACATGAGCCCGTCCTCCACGCCGACACATGGAGACGGCGGAGACATGCAGCGCTCGCATGAAGCCTCGCATGAACCCACACATGCACAGAGCGCTGACATCACAGGGTGAATCAGCAACAGGACTTTACAAACTATCTGCAGGACTTTAATAGTGACCGAGCAGTAGCCTCCATCAGTCACATGAGGACGGACGTCTCAACCTGACCTGAAGAGGAGAACGGCTCCGGAGAAATCAGCTCCCTGCCGGTGTCAAGTGTTCTCCATTTTATCATGTATTTATTAATTGTTTTAGTGGGACAGGGGCAGCTCCACACATGCAAAGGTCTGATGTGTGATCAGGTCAGACCACTGGTCGACCAAATGCTGCCGCTTCCTGCATCCAACTCAAGTTGAAGTCAAGCGGCAACCTCCGGCGCTGAAAAATGAAGCCAATGCAGAAGTGCAAAAAAGCTGCAGTTCCTCGAATAACCACTAGAGCAGGCTGCAGAAGGGAGTCAATTACATTTGAGCCCCATGTTAAAATGTCCGATTTTACCACAGAAAAAAACATATTTACAGCCTGGTTCAAAACATGGCTCTAGTCTCATAAGCTGTTTTTCTACTCCATGACAACTCTGGGGGGGGGCGAACTTTTTTATAAGGCGTTTGTTTAAAATATACAGCATATATCATTATGCACAATTCATAGCTGTCAATCTAAGTGGCGTCACTTTGATTGACAACTAGCCACTGACGGTCTAAAGGGCGTCACCCCGGCTAATTCTAGTCACTGAGTTTGGGAAAGAGATCGTCGTGGGGTTAGCCGGCTAGCAACGTTATTTAGCATTTAACCTAGCTGGTTAGCTGTAGCTAGTTTGATTATTTCGAATAAAGCGGCTTTTTTCAGCCAATAGCGTTCATTCGACCCACCTCAGCTCCGCCCTCGCTCCACCTCTTTGTCCATATTTGGAGTAACCGGAGGTAGGCTACCAAGATGGCTACGCACTACGATTTGCTTCATTTTTGCTCTTCAGAAACCTATGGGTGACGTCACAGACACTACGTCCATATTTTATACAGTCTATGGTTGAAGTCCTTGTTTCAAATTAAAAGCCCTCATTCCAAATTAAAAGCGTTTCATACCCAGTTCAGAAATGTACTAGATTTTTTACTTGGTCTGAATCACAGAGAAAGTACTTGGAGTATTTTGAAGATACTGAAACTAACTAGTGCTGAATGCTGCCCATCTCTGATCTCTGTTTTGGCAAAGTAATGTAACTGTGGACCTGATCAGGTTGAGTCAGAGGGAAAATAATAGCTCAAAAATAAAAATCGCTCTGACCTAGATTTTTACAGTTAGTTTGATGTTTTCCACATTTATTTATTTCAAAAAACAAATAAAGGCAAAGATTGCTCATTTCCACCAGTGTCACATGTGGGGGGGTTGGCATGTAAGTTGATAAAGACAAAGTCAATTTGAAGCCAAAAATATCGTCTTTTTCCTGCTTCAAACTATCGCCCTTTCAAAGTCCACTATTGGTCCATGTCTAAACGATGCGGCTCTTGCCACCTGCCAACACAGGCCTGAGTGTGAAAGACGAGGTGCTACTTTCAATATCAGCAGAAACTGAATCAACTCAGGCCGCTGTCTCCTGCCGCCAGATTCTGATGATTGGCTGCAGTTGAAACATCTCGGATGAGGAATGTACACGGCTGCCAGATCAGCAGGTCTCTTGATGCTTTTACAAAGAGAAACACACACACACACACATGCACACACACACACACACACACAGCCTCAGGGTGTTTGGCATTAAGTTGGCATTCTGGACCTCCCAGTATGTAGCTCTGCATGGCTCGTCTTGGCTGGCAACACTAACAGGTAGAGATGAAACACAGGCCTGGCTCAGGTAGAATAACCAGTCAAATCTCCAGATTAATGATGCATTCAAACCGAACAATATCTAGGTTGTGTGTAGGGAACTCGGTGATCCTGCAGCGTTACGTTAATGATTGTTTACACGGCTCCGCATCGCTCCCCAACTCGTACTTCAGGTTTTTAAAGGCTTAATTTCACAGTGCTAATATGCAACAGCGCGTCCTCGTGCAGCAGCCTTCAGGATGAGGATTCAATTATGTTTGTGTTTCTTAAGGCGGACTGCCAGCGGTGACTCTCTCCTTTTGTTTGACTGTTTACTACTTTCACATCTCGAGCAGAACAAATTTCCCTTTCTGCAAGCGGGCGCACACCTTTGAACGACTCTTAGCCTGAGCGCATTGAAACACGGCTGCAGAGCAAGAACGATCAAAACAAATGTGACACCTGATAGAACAATCTGAATTACAAGCATTCAAGAGGCAGCACAAACAAACAGCGGCGCCTTTAATGCATTGAACTCCTGACACTTATCAGCAGCTTTAATGTTGGAGACTCAGATAATCAGGGCTGTAACTGATGATTATTTTCTTTATGAATTAATCTCCACAGATCCACCTCCTATCCTTGTCCTTAATTAATATTACAAATATGTAGACAGGCGTGTAGGTATGTATATATGTGAAAGCAAGTGTGTACAAATTTGCATAGTATGGATACGAAAAGACACACATAATAGTCTACTATCACTTGCACTTTGTTGTTATAGTTTCTCTTTTTGTGGTCGTTTGTTTTTGATGTTTTTTGTTTGTTTGTTTTTCAACATGTATATTCTCAAGGATTAGTTTCACACAAACTTTTTATACACATGGATATTTTATAATTCTGTTTATACTGCCAATTACATATTTTTCTTTATAGACAATTGAGATTGTTAAAAAGAAGGGGGGAAAGGACAGAAAAGAGGGGTATTGACGTTATAATGATTTAGAATTGTACCTGTACTGCCAAGACTGCTCTGTTCCTATTTTTTTGGATTTACTAGTAAACAATGGCAATTGTTTTGATTATGTGCAATACCTCTGAAAATGAAAAGAAAATTGCAAAAAAAAAAAGAATTAATCTCCACAGATATTCAGTTAACTCTCCGATCTGAGGAAGAAAAGCGTCAAATCCTCACATTTGGGTTTGAGCTGTGCTCGGCTGCACAGCGTGACTTTATAATAACAGGTTTAAAAGGTTAAATCCATACGGAGAGTCTGCATCAGCAAGTGAAGGTTGCACAGACTTTGGATTAAAGTCACTTTGCCGTTTTTAAAGAAAAGACTTTGCAGGTGAGCCAGGCCTCTGAAGCTGCGCTGCCATAAGGCCACAAGGACACAGACCAAATTAATAATGCAGTTTTTTACGGCAGCTATATCTTGATTGAAATTTATGTTAAACAATTAAATTAAGTATTCAAAATCACACGCTAAAAGCTCAACTCTTTTTTTGGGGGGAGATTATCATTTAATAACCGCCATAAAAGGAGGAAACTGGCGCCGTCTCAAATGAGCAGTTGTGCCAGCATGTGAGAGAGCAGGAACTGGAGATGATAATCAAGAGAGGGGAGATTTATCAGCGCCGCATCAGGCAAACTGTTGTTGAAAAGGTGACTCACTTGTGTTTCCTGTTACCAACGTGGCCCTTCCACAAACCGGAGCGTACCCACCTGCAGCTGTCGTATAATGGCAGACAATTTCCGCCGCCATCGCTCCTCAATTTATTTGATTATGATTCACACAGCGACTGTCAAAACTAAAGTGTGATTCCTTCAACAAATGTGACTCAGCAGTGGCCGACGTTGCTGTCTCTCAAAAGCAAAATAATTAGAAAGAGGAGAGAAATGATTCCAGCTCAGAGAGAGGATGGACGTGATGAAGAAACAGAGGAGAGCTCGGTGGAGCGCGGGTCACCGTCAGTCACACTTCAAGGAGCCCCAGCTAAACTCTGAAGCCACCTCTCACCTCTCAGACAGTCATAACATAAACCAAAGTCGAACTCCCGAGCCGGGGGAATATCTCACAGACGCACGCGCTCGCAGTCAGACGGGGTTGTGACTCGACCGCTGCGAAAAACCAGACATGTGACCAGAATCTAGGGCACTCGCCAACCGAGGAAGCAGCTTGCTGTAAATTAATAGGAGAGCTGTGCACAATAAGAGAAAGAAGGGACCTGCTGTAAAACCTTGACGAGGCTTGAAAGCACAATCCCGGAGCTTTAATTACTTTCTTTAATGCCTCATCATTAAATATATCAGCAGCACAAACATATCTTATTCAGAAATACTTGTGTTATTCTATAGTGATACTATAGAACAGTGACTCCAAGGACGTAGTAACAGAATATATTAACTGATTAAATATGATATACATGTAGAGTCACCCGAATAAAGTTGCAATAAAAAAGTTTGTGAAAATCAGATTTTCTATGGTGAAAACAAGTGAGAGCAAAAAAATTTAAAAACTGCTGCTCAAATGTTTGGATTGTCTGTTTTTCTGTAAACTGAATCTCTTCGTATCTTAGATGAACAACACAAGACGTCTGAGGACATCACCTCAGGCTGCGGGAAATAAAAAACATCAGAGCCATTCCTCACAAACGACTAATTGAAGAAACAGTATCTCTTTATGGCGAAAGTATGAATAAACTGTAAACTATGTTCTGTGCTGAAAACAAGTTAACAAATCGAAACAGTTGACAAAAACAAAAATGACATTGCTAAAAAAAATAGCTGAAAATCGTGGATAAATATCTTGCGACATCCAGCTTCTGTAAGAAAAAAAAATTCTCTATGCAATATAGCATGTCCACTAATGTATTATTAATAGTTCAATAATGGTCCGTTTCAACTCAAATGAGGCCGTTTGGAGCACGGTGGGTGGCGCTGACGCAGGGATACTCGAGTTCCTCTAACAGGCCTGTGGGGGGTGCGTCTGACAGCAGCAGCCTCGTTCAGCCCTGACACTTGTAATTCCACAGTGTCTGGAGTGAAAAGTCACGGCCCTAATGAAAACCTACATGTTTCTATTCTGAAGGCCAACTGTAACCGCACTCTTTATTTTGGTCTTGTAATTATACAGCTATTCCGTAGTAAAAGTACTGGAGGTGTCTGGTATATGTGGCGGCTCTAACCCCAAACCCCCCGCATTAAAAAAAAAAAAAAAAAAAAAAAAAAAAACTACAACGATGGAGAGGTGGAGTTTAGCCGGAGCTTGACAAGCCTCCGGGCTTTTGGAACGAGTCCATCCAAATTTCCTCAAGCATGGCACATTACAAAAGAGGGAGCAATAAAAGTGCAGCCTTTCTTCTGCACAGCCAACCATTTATCCAGCTCCTAATTCAGGGGTATTCGACAGGAATTCAAGCAGCGGAGAGACATTTTATTCCCTTGTTTACCAAAACATTCAATGCTTCCATAGCTATATTTGCAACAGCATGGACGAGAGCGCATTAAACTGTGATGGGATATAAAAAAAGGTCAAAGTACTCGCTCGCTGTGCTCGTTGCTTTCTGTCCCACAGTCATGAAACGCTGGCCTATATGCATGTTGGAAGAGCCCAGTCGCCATAGTGGGACTTGGGTCGCGGCCAAAATTTTAATTGTGGGGGTTTTATAAGCATCTCTTTGCTCAGAGTTATTCATTACCTCAGCAGATAATATGTTGAAGTGTGGAAATTTTCCAAGTGGAAGCAGTTCAGCAGTTTTTTTTCCTTCTGCTTCCCATCACATGCACTTTAATGCTAATGTCTTCATCATGTGACGTGCAGTGACTGACTTCTGCCACTAGGGGTCTCACCGAAACAAAGACGTAGTTTAGTGTTGGCGTGAAGCAGTGTGGGATCATGGGAGTTGTTGTCTTCGTTATTAAATAACCACCATTACTGTGATCATCTCGTTCACAGACGAGGTGATGTTTTAAAGTTTTATTCACTCCAAATTCTTTTTTAAATCTCTGTCGTTTCACCTGCTGTTTCCTGTGTTGTTGTGTTGAAACACTGTCACCTTGAACAAAATTCCTCTGAGTTTTAAGACAGTTATATAGACATATGTAACATATGTCTGGTCGTTTTAAGACATTTTAAAACTGAGATGTTATAAATACTCAATTGTGGTCAAATGATTAGTGTACTTTATACACACACAGTACAACAATTATACAGTATTTTACAAAGTACTCTATGTACCGCAGCTGAATCGATTATAAAAACAGTTTCATTTTTCAAGCAAAAGGCTCAAACGTGAACTGGTTCCAGTTTCCAGCTTTGAGGATTTGCTGCTTTTTCTCTGTTTCGTTCCGTTGTAAATTGAGTATTTGGGGGTTTTGCACTGCTTGTTTGGACAAAACATCCAATTTGAAGACGTCCCCTCAGGCTGTGGGAATTTTTCACAGGCGTTTGTTTTTCACTATTTTAGGACATTTTATGGGAGCGGCTGATAAATCAGAACGTGCAGATGAATCGATAATGAATCATTAGTTAGTTGATAAGTAGATGTTATGTGTTCAGGTATAAACGACACATAATGTAACAGTGAAGAGCAAAAAGAGACATCGATTCAAATTAAACCTTCAATTATGTTTTACTACTTTTATTTCTCATTCTCTCTTCTCCAGCTCCAACATACAAACTGACTCATACTCACACACATTAATGCCTCTCGAGAACTCTGATTATAAACTGATTATCTCGTGTCCCGGGGGCGCAGATACTGAAATGGTTATTGCCAGTTTAATCTCAAATCCACATGAAGGGAATTCCTCCGTACGCCACAAGGACTTAGTGTTTACGACACAGTAGAAAAAAGTAGCCACTTTATTGTCTCGGGAACCGGTTGTTTAATATGTCTGCAAATGTGTAGTGACTTAATTTCTACCCCACTGTGTAAACTCAGAGAGAGAGAGCGGGCGAGCGAGAGCGGTTCCAGCGAATGTGGGACGGACTCCTCCTTGTAAAGCGCTCCGCTTCACCCTGGCAAAAATAAACCTCACGGGCCGCGATGCCAAGTGTTCCCGTTGATGAAAAGCCAGTTGTGAGCAGGCTGGGTCGGACCCGAGTGGAGCCCAGCCCGCCGCCGTTAATAAGTGCGAAGTGCGGCGGTGTAAAACAGCCCTCGCCGCTCTCTGCGCCTCATAAAGGACGGTTCACAAATTATTATTTTCCTTGGTGATTTAGCTGAGGCAGAGAGCAACAATGGGTCAGTGGTGCGGAGGGATAAAAAGACCGAGGGGAGGGGGGGGGCGAACTGCTCAACAGAAACAAGTGGAGATAAAAACCGACTCAGGGGCGACTGGAGGGAGGGGCCACCAAACACAACAGTGAGAAAAAGCCACAAACTCCCGAGTATGTTGGCTGACATCTGATATCATGTGTCTGCAAGTGTTTGTGTGTTGGAAGAAGGGGGGGGTGGGTGGGGGGAGGGGATGGGATGGTACAGTATCTCAAAGACAGCAGGACCCCCAGTGGTCTGTGCGCAGAATGCACTGATAATCTCTGGTCGTGTTCGCCGTGACAGCGTGCTTATCAGAGCCCCTCCACGCAACACACACACACAGCAGCTGCGACGTCACGCTGAAAGGTTAGCCTCATTCTTCTTGGCAGCGAGCTTCGAGTTGCCAGCGAGGACACACCATTAGTCTGCGCGCCAGATATTACAGCAGGAAACAGCGAGGAATTTCCTTTAAGGCAGAGAGGAGGGAGGAAACACATCACTTCTTATTATCACTGACACAGACTGCAGATAGATAGATTATTGATAGATAGATAGATAGATTATTGATAGATAGATAGATAGATAGATAGATAGATAGATTATTGATAGATAGATAGATAGATAGATAGATAGATAGATAGATAGATTATTAATTGAAAGATAGATTATTGATAGATAGATAGATCATTGATTGATAGATAGATTATTGATAGATAGATAGATAGATAGATAGATAGATTATTGATTGATAGATAGATGCTGACTCAGCCTACTTTTGGAAGAAGGTAATAACTTAGCATCAACAGATTTCATGTCACTGCACATGTGCTCAACTTCTGCTTTGAATTAGAGCTGAAACCAATTTCTACTAAATGACAGCTATTATTCAACATTTCTTTGAGTTTTATCTAAAAAAAAAGCCAAACATTTCCCTGTTTTCTATCATCATGAAATGAGTGTGTTTGGTTTGGCTGCACAAAAGACCTTTAGAGAAGATGTTAGTTTGGGTTTCTCAGCTGCTCTCTGACATTTTATAGACCAAATAATAATTGAGCAATAATGAAAACAAACTCTGATATTGATCATTTTACCAGAATTCAAACCACAAACCAGGCATGTTGACCTCTGACCTGTTATCGTAATCTTATTACAGCGTCACACGACACACTTCTTAGCTCGTCCAAGAGTCGACGTTGACTCCGATATATTGTGACAGGAGTGAATTTGTGGCAGATAATTCACACCACGGCTGCTATAATTATCATATACTATTGACTGTGAAAGCAATTAGTAAGTGATATTTGGCAGCACGTTGGTCGTCATCACAAAAAGAGATGAACCAGGACTCCGACCGGCTTCAAACACGCTTTGAAATGTCCAAAAATAGAGCTTAAAATTAGAACTAGGAAATGTGTGTCAGCGGCTGAAATCCTGCGGTTGAAACGTTTGAGATAAACAAAACACTCAAAAGTTTAAAAACTGAGGAAGAGCAGTTGAAATGAAAATGTTGACTGATATTACAGCCGATAATGGAAGTATAAAAAAATAATGTGATAACGACGGCCAA
This sequence comes from Centropyge bicolor, assembly GCA_037975185.1. Classification (NCBI taxonomy): domain Eukaryota; kingdom Metazoa; phylum Chordata; class Actinopteri; family Pomacanthidae; genus Centropyge; species Centropyge bicolor. The sequence goes on along the minus strand of JBBMOC010000031.1, from coordinate 198,380 downwards.
TAGCAACACGAGCTCATAACACAAACAACATTGATTCAGATCCTTTGAACACGTTTTTTTTCTATGAACCGTAACCGAGAGACAAACAAAGTGGGACGTGGGTATTTCCACACTGCGATGTCTTGTTACTCAGAAGTGGATTTAGTGGAACTGGAGGAAGTTTCGACGGCGTGAGGTTCACACAAATCAGCAGGTCATAATGAATTTATTTGTGTGGCATCATACAGACAAAGAGGCCCAATGTTGGAGATCTGAGAACTCTCATAAAGAAGCTGACTGATTCGCTGAAATGAAAACAAGCAGAATCAAATATTTCCATACAAATGCCCTTTGATTAAATAATGTCTTTAAATGATCTAAATACATTTGGATGGTAAACGCTCAACTGCCACAAAATCCAGCTCCAGCGCAGAAACCCGTGATGATCAGGTGACACTTTGCGGTCGGCCGCGTTCGCTCGGCTGAATGGGTCCAACGCACCAACCTACGAGCCCATAGCATATGGGTGGTATAATCTAATTAGTCATAGGGAAAAACACAGACAACGCCATAAAGCGCCTAGGGGCCCTGCTTCGATGGGATGAGCAACAGTCAACTGAGGTCACACAGAAAGAAAAGGCAGGAGAATAACAAGTCCTTCTCTTGTAAACTCGGATGTGCTTTTATGGAGGAAACAGCCAAACAATCAGCCTCGGATACGTCGCCTCTGCTGACCCGTCCATACAATAACACGCCGGGAAAAATCTAAATCAGGGTCGCCATGCGTCGAGGTATTAACGTGATAATTACTGTTCCTGCGTCGTGGTTAATTAAAAGTGACGGAGCAAACAAACATCTCATCAACTGTATCTCAACTCAAAACCAGTGCGACTAAAAGGGAGGAAACAGGAGGCAAATCCTAGGATCACCCCCGCTCGCCGCCCTCGGTTCAGGAATAGCTCTTGACATATTGGCCTACCCAGCATGCCCTCTGCCTCTCTAGACAGCTCTGACATCATTATACAGCAGATAGAGAGCAGGACATCAGCTGCACAGCCAAGGTTATATAAGTGAACGCTCTATGTTTCTAAGCATTAAGCACTGCTGCCCCGCCACGGGGAATAGGAGGGGATGGGAGTAGACGAGGAGAGAGAGAGGGGGGAGGGAGGGAGGAGGAAAGGGAGCGAGGAGGCCAGGAAGAAAGACAGACAGAAACAGGGTCACAAAAAGAGAGGCCCACTGGGGCGCTCGCTGCTGGGAGGGACTGAAGAAGGTCACCTCTGGCCCCCTGAAGGAGCCCCAGCCGACAGGAAGAGGCGAAGAAGAAGAGAAGATATAGACCAGGTCACATGGGGCTACACCCATCCAGCCTGTGTGCGCTCTCATGTACAGCACTGTTACATCACCGAGTGGGAGCGCAGCCAGTATTTCCTTCTGTGCATAGGAAAAAATACTTAGAATAAAGGAAAAGGAGAAAAAACAACTTCTCAGTTTATCTTGTTTCTCTTTCGATGAAGCAGCTTTTTCGCTTCTTCACAACCCAAACTTTGACTCAAATCGGATCCTCAGAGAATCTTTACAGTCGAACGGTGGGTTTGTCCAGAGCTAATAATCAACCCGGGGCCGAGAGACGAGAACACGGAGATTCAACCTGGTGGCTAATGATTAATGAAGAGTGGGCATCTGGGGCCACGCCGGCTCGTCCCACATGAAGCAGCAAAGAGTTTCTGTGCTGCAGTTTAGCACCACATACATTTACATAACAACAACATACACATTATTAGCACTGATGTTTGGCAGCTTCCATACGTCTTTGAATAATAAACAAGTCTGTATCTTTAGGTGAAGAGCTTCTGAGTGTGAGGCTGGAGGAGAGATGAGTGATTTACTGTACTCGTACTGTCCAACCTTTCCCTCTAAAGTCTTCTATTTACCAGCAACCATGTTGATGCACACAGTTAAAACCAGCCTGAGAAAAGGCTTCTGTTGCCAAGCTTGATGGATTCCACTGCGAGAGCACCCAGCTTTTAGACTGTCACTTTCTATCAGCGCCGCGCACGCCGCGACTGTGAAACCCGACGAGAATGGAGACCCTGAGAAAGGCTGCGAGCGGAGTGGCTTACCGTTGAGTGATTTAATTATTACAGTGCTGTAACGTGGCGGCGAAGGGCCCTCGCACACGCAAAACAGCCGCACCAAACAAACTGTCACCGTCATATTAACGATCCGCTCGGCTCAGTCGGACCCTCCGATTATTCTGAGTGAAAGATTAAGTGTCAGCACGGCTCCAGCAGTCAATCAGAGCCGTGTTATTAAAGCCTCCCTTTACAATCAGTGCATTCACATCGACTTCCTGGGCGATATGGACCCTACTGTATTGACTTGTTCATGTTTATGCAAAACACACCATTTTCTCTTTTGTACAACCGAGTCACAGCGTCTGTGGTTATTTAATGGCCAACCCTGACAGTTTTAATGAAATGCACATTGTGCCTGGCGAGAACAGACTGTTCTGATACTGGCAATTTCTGATACATATAAACTGACAGGATGGGATCATCTGGGCTGCAGTCACCAACCATCAGGAGGCAAAGAGAGGCTAATTAAGTCTCAGTTCCAGCCTGTGAGCAACACATGAATCATTACATACAGTGAAAAACTATATTTCCACAAGTGCATCAATTATATTAATGTTCACACTGGGTTTGGCTCAGAAAGCGAATGCAATGTGATTTAAGGTGGAATTCTTTTCATGCAGCCTTAATTAAAAACACTGGCTCCTTCAAAAGCAGCAGAATATGGCAAATTCCGTCCACATGCATTAAAAGCTCAGTCAGAGGAGGCAAATTAGGGTCAAGCGGTTGAACTCACAGGCTCCCTGCAGGACTATGATAGGTGTATTAGAGCCAATGAGCTGGATCGATCACAGCCTGTTTGTGTGCACATGTGCATGCAGGCACACATCCAAGTTCAGGCCTCGACATGAGACACCAACATGCACCAGTGCAGCCGCTCCTGCGCCTCACATCCGGATCGCTGCTGCATCAGAGCCGGACAGGCTGCAGACGGAGCCCGGCCACGAGCGCCGTGTGCACCGGGCTCATCTGTCAAACGGGCCCGGGGCTGCAGAGCTCGAGCCCGGGCTGCAGGAGCTCCGGAGCCCGGGCTGCAGGAGCTCCAGCCCCGGCTGCAACGTTGCATGCTCAAAAACAGCCCGATAACGACACTCACCCTCGGCTACACCCACGCACCTCCCGGGGTTGGAAATCGGGGCATGAGGCGGAAATGAAGCGGGAGAAAGTCGGCGGCTGTGCTCCGGTGTCTGCACCGAGCGTGGCGGCTCCACGTCCCCGCTCCCCGGCGCTCCGAGCCCGGCTCCTCCGCTGCGCCACAAATATCCTCCAGCGGCTCCTTCCTACCAACCTTTGCGATGATCAAAACAGGTAGTTTGTTTCCCCTTTTTTTTGCGGTCTTCAGGAGCGTTTGGACGGGCTGCAACGACACAGGGGGGAAAAAACCAAAAAAGAAATAGTGGCCGGTCGGTTCGCTCCTCCCTCCGCCTCCGGAGCGTCGCCTCAGCGGCTCGTCTCCAGACTATCTACCGCTCTCTACAGGAGCAGAGCCGCACAGCACAGGCTGCTCTGCTGGAGCCTGTCCGGAGCAGGAGGGAGACAGGAGCTGCTCCCTCACACCCTCATTTATCCACCTCCTCCTCCATCATCATCATCTTCATCATCATCATCATCATCTTCATCTTCATCAGGCAGCTGCAGCCTCCTCCTCCTCCTCAGCTCAGGCTGTGATTAGTTAATGATGCAAACTACTGACAATAATAATATGTTTACATTCTTCTGACTGGTTCTGTGTCTCGAGCCCTTTTTTCAAAATGATCATATTGATTATTGATTGAAAAAAGTCAGTTAGAAATTTGTTATCAATTAATCTTCAGTTCCAGCTTCTCAAGTGTGAAGGTTTTCTCATTTTCCATGTTTTATTTTTTCACTGTATATTTAATATTTCTGAAGACAAAACAATAAATTATTTTCATGACTTCATCAAATATGAGATAGTTATTTTATTGATCCTTTATGGGAAATTACCTTGTTACAACAGCAACATTAAGACTCACACAAACTAATCAATAAGCAATAAATTAAGAATATATGAAGTAAACAATTCATAAAAATGTGTGATACAAAATGAAATGAGTGAATGAAAATGACATATGACACACACACACACACACACACAAGTTACAGTTGTTTCCTTGTTTACAATAAATGTTAAACTAAATGAAAAAAAATTGAGCACAAATTTCCCAGTGTCAAAAGTGACTTTGTTTGTTTTAGTTCAGCATTTTTCTTGAGAAATGAAAAATATTGACGAACACAATATTGAGTGAAAGAGCAAAGTTTCATTGATATTAATGTAAAAGAATCAATGAATATTGATTAGGACTTAAATAATTAGCTGATTAATCCATAAGTCAGTTATTGATTGAATTTTCTCAGCATCCAGCTTCTGCTCTGTTTACCATCACTGTGAGAGTGGATTAACTTTGGGTTTTGAACTTGAATCAGTTGGACAGAAGCAATTTGAAGTGACTAAATGAACTAAGAATTATTTTCATTATCAGTTAATGTGTCAATTACATTTGAATCAGTTAATCGTTTACTGACTAAAAGGTCGACGTCCTCAGATTCAGAATAGAAAAGTCAGAGAACAGCAGGGAACCATTACATCTGAGAACCAGCAAACCTTTGGCTTTTTGCCTCAAAATTGCCTTAATCAGCCGATCAATTATCAAAATTGTTGGCGATTAATTTTGTGATTGTCGACTAATTGTTAGCAGCTTTTCACAGATGTTGAAATTTTGTGGACCAAACAATCCAAAAACCACAACCTGGACAAACAGTTTGAAGTTTCACTCTGTGTTTTGATGCCATAACTCAATTTGATTATTGATCGATTATTGGTCTTGAATGTGATTTCTGGTTGTCGTCACAGACTGAACACCGAGTGGATCAGGACCCACTGTGATCACTCTGAATGAGCTTTCCCTCCCTGACTCGGTGATCGTCGGTCCGTTTATCTGACAGCCGACAAATCCACAGACGCTCAGATACAATTCTTCCTCGTCATCATATCTGCATTCCACTTAAACTTGAGAGATAATACTCTCCGTTTTGTTTTGATCAAAATAACAGCTGGAAAAACAGGACCTTCTTTTCCGCTCCAGAATTACCATAATTGCCCCCAAATAGGCCGCACGCTGGCAACGGCATCCTGAAAACATCGACGTGGCCAAGGAACATATCAACATATGGAAAAGTGAGGGCTTGTTTTCATGCATACCGTCACATCGTCTGCGCGGCGGAGTCGAACTCTAACGTATTGCAGAAGCTCTGATTCAGAAGATTTCTGCTTCCTCTTCTCGGGCTCCGGAGAAACGCTGCGTTGTGCAACTGCAGGCTGACTGACATGTCAGACTGTCGCTAATCTAACAGACAAATGTGCAGGAAGTCGCCAGCTGTGAGTGACACGGTCCCGGAGCAGTGGAGGCACTAAAGTCTGACATTTACATCTGATGCTGCGAGAAATGGAGGAGGTGGGTGAGAATGGAAGAGCAAATGCCACCGAAGCACAAAATATTCTTGTTCTCTGAAACTATTATCAATGTCTGTGTGTGTGTGTGTGTGTGGATAGTTTACCATATAGGAGTGTATAGAATATCTGAGTGAAACAGGAAGTCGTTCTCTCATGTCCACGTTGATTTCCAGGAAGAGTCTTGCCTATGAAAACAAGCAGATCAACCAAATATCCATCGAGTCAAAGCGAAGAACTCTCACATGCTCATCAGTTATATCTTCATCTGATCGTGTTGAGGTGGCCGTTGCATGTTTGCATTATTTATCTACAGCTGTGACAACCAATTACTGATGGACACATCTGTCCAGATGCCCCACAGCTTGAATACATTACAGAGCTTCAGAGGGGACGTCGGGTCAATTCAGGACAGGTGGGAGGGACTACATCTCCCAGCATGCAGGAGGGGCTCAGATGGTGCAGACTGCTGCTCACTGCTCACCGCGGAAATGTAATTATTCCTACAGGGTCTGCACACGGAGACGACAGTATGGTAAAGGTTAAATTTAGGGAAACTAAAACTAGGTTAGAGGTTAGCGTCCAATCAATTTAAAGAACGGGTTTGGGTTTCTGTTAAGTATATGGTAAGACAATACTCGCATGCCACATGTGCATTATTGCAGAAATCATTCCTTCCGTCCTCGCTGGCCTTGAAGCCATCACTATCTAGCAGCGCTCCAAAATCCACAGAGCTCGTTCTGTGGAAAAATGCGTCCTCGAGCCAAGTCAAGCAGGTATATTTCAAAGTTAGTCTTCTTAGTACGAATGTGTGGTTGCACAGACGGTGGAGCAGCAGAGGTGTACGTCCTCACGCAGGGGGACACATCGCCTGCAATAAAAAGACGCATCAGTTCCAAGGATACCTTCGATTTGGAAAACTCATCTTCGGCACAGCGGTCGCACGACGAAGGACTCGCTCCAGAGATGTTATAGAGTCATGACAGTGGCTCGATGAACTAAACACAAAGTACTGCCGGGGCTGATGGGAATGTCGTTAGGTTTGCAGATCATAAACTGAGAAGTTATTGCAATTCATCCTCTGGGGAACTAATGTTTGTGCAAAATTTCATGGCAACCTGTTCAATGGTTGTCAAGACATTTTACTCAACCCAAGTGCACGGCAAAGAGACTGATGTTTTCAAAATAAGAGCGTTTATTGAAAGTATCAACAGAAAATCACTGGTGAAGAGGAAACTAGAGCAGCCAATAAGCAAAACAAAGCACAAACTCAAAATCACTTCGAAGAGGTAATAACAGGCAAAAAGGCAAGAACAAAGTCCAACAAAAAATCGTTCCGAAGAGGAAAAGGTAACAAGGTGAAAAGGCAAGACAAAGTAACAAATGAAAATTCGACAAAGACAATGACAAGACTTGACATGGATGGCATGGAATGACTTACTCTGACTGAGACAAGACGATGGGAGACACGGACTTAAATCCACAAGGAAAGGGAACAGGTGGAACCAATCAGGGCGGGGCTGACAATCACAACAGGCAGGAAACACAAGAGGAAGGGTAAGCTATCTGAAACGAGAGGGGAAGTTAGTTTCAAAATAAAACAGGAAATCACAAGACAACACGAAACACAAGACAAGGCAGTAAAATAATCAAATTATTTTTCTAGACATGACAAACTCATGATGATGCAAGAAGAAAAGTCACCACAGTCGTCAGGAGGCTTGATCTGGGAATCTTGAATTTCAATCCATCCAAAGTTTGTTGCGTTAATTCAGTTGGACCAAAGCAGCGAACCAATTGACCAACATCCCTGAATCCAGACTCAAAGTCCCAACCCGTCCTTTAAAGTAAGGTCAGTCCAACCTGGTAAGGACGAGATCCTTTTCATGGTTACAGATTAAGAAACGAGCTGATGCTGCAAACCCCCGACTCAAGTAGTGTCCCATCAAGCATATTAATCATCCGCCGCTCCAACACCCCAACTTTAGTCCTGGCAGCGTTTTTTCACTCTAATTCCCACATTGGCACCGAGCGTTGGCACTTGACGCACGTCGTAAACCGCCGAGTCGTCCAAGTGAGCGTTTTCCAGGAGAGCCCGGGCTGTAAAGGAGCTGGAGGACGCCGCCTCGGAAAGGACATCTGGCCTGAAGAATGGGTGGACGTGAGCGAGTGCGAGGACGGACAGATGGATAATGGCCCTTCTATATGAATATATTCCCACCGCAGACTGTTGGAAAATATGGAGGCAGCAGCTGGGGCCTGATTTGGGTTTAACATTCGCCGCCGTCGCTGAAGCTTCGAGCGTCAGATTTGGTCGACGGAGAACATTAACACGGTCGAATGTGTCTCCAGTGTCAATTTCTTGATTTGTTGTTGTTCTTTTCTGTTGGCTGCAGGCGAGCTGAGACAATGAATTAGGTGGAGAAGTGCTAAAACAGCTGTGCTAAAAAAAAAATAATATCTTGCAATTCAGTAAAACAGACAAAGATTTATTGGCTCCTGTGATTTTAATCAGCCTTGTTTCATAATTTCATTTGAGTTTTTGAATTTTTTTGCCGCTGCATCATGTCTGCATGAGTATGTACTTTATATATGTGTCACATAAATAAACTCTTTTATAAATAAACACATGCAGACACACACGTAATACCTTAAATCTTTCATAACCTTCTGACTTTCAGTTCACAAAATCTCCTAAATCTTTAGCTCACAGGAGCCAAATTTTACAGCTCATTTTTTTCATTTTCATATTTCAAAGGTTGAACTCGACACTTTGACTGTTGCGAAAGATTTGCTTCCACTTGGGTTTAAAATTGGATTAAAACAGTGAAAACACAATCTCTGTGTGTGATGAACCGGATTAAGCCTCATATTTTCTTTAACGCCCTGTATTTTTTTTCTGTTAGCTCAAACAGTCGGGGATTTAATTCCTGCGTCTCTTCGACATTCATCCACAGTAAAGTGCATCATTGGTTTAGATTACGCTTTTTTGGATTATATATATTTGTATTATCTCATGCTCATCCTTTAATGTAAGCAAACACTGATGGACCAAAGTGAGACAGTTCTCAGCGCTGGTCAGAGATTTGAACACATATCCTCAAAGTGTAAATGTGAAACAATTAGAAAACAGTTTGCCTTTGTGCAATTTACTATGTCATTACATGCTAATGCTGTTGTTTTTCTTGGGAGGAAAGTCTCCATTTATTTGTTTATCCAAAACTAAATGGGATTTTTGTTGCCCATCTGCTAATGGTTCTGTTATCAGAATGGGAAAAACGTGTAAATAAAAGTGTCTGAAGCTGTTGAACAGATGTGATTTATTCTTCTTGCTTAAGAGAAAAGTTGTATTTGCTAGTTGGCAAACTTGCAGGAAGATATTTTTCCAAAATTCATGTGCAAAAATTCGAGAGCTCTCATTTTGACTTTTGTTTATGAGGAGTTTGAGCTGAATGTGTTGATCCATTATCATTTTTATTACAACTTCCAAATCAGAAATCCAGCTAAAAACAGATAAGTGCATAAGAAATAAGTGTTTAATCTCCTGTTCAGATCAGAAATCTACACCTTGGAGACGACAGAAGGTTAAAACAGGTGCTTTACAAAGGTCATCAGTGACTGTGGCCACACTTCAGCCGACACTTCCGTTTAATTTCCAGATCCTTCACACTTGAATTCTTGACTCTTTCATTGATCGTGTGCCGCTAAAATGAGAAACCAACTTTAATGGCGGCCTGTGACATTTGCCTGCAGATCCTCCCGCTGAGAAAACTCCGACTGCAGATGAGACGTCTGAGCCTTTTTGAATATGAATGTCCACCATTTGAACTGAATCTCTAAAACAGCTTGGTGTGTTGAGGTTGAGATGTGACACTTTCCATGTAGCTCATATGTTTTTCAGCTCCGTCCAAATGCAAACAAGTGAGAGTTAATCTAACAAATGGCCGTCAGAGCCTGATAGGGGAGAGGCTCTGCTCTGAATAATGGATCGCTCCATCTGCGGCTCGTCCTCGGCCTGAGCGGCTGCAGCAGCTGATGGAGCCATGATGAAGTTCTGCGCTGACTGAAGTTAACATGTTGTTCTCTGGTTTATACAGACGCCGCCGCCTTAAAGGTTACATGGCGATTCATTATTAATCAACCGCGGAACAAACTGTGATTGTTGTTTTTCATGTTGTCAGGACAGATTTGGTTTTAATCTCGTCTCAGTGAAGCATTGATTAATTAATTCTGGTTAAGATAGAGGCAACGTCGGTGACTGTCGAGTGCATTTGCTTTAATGTGTCTCATTTTGACAGAGTGACAATTCATCCTGAAACAAGACATTCAGCGTATTTAAAGTCTTTCTAGAGAGTAGTTTTCATCATTTGGAGGCGCTTTTATTTTGAAGGAGCTACAATAAATGCATGTATTTGTCATGAAGGTTAGAACTAACATTACATCTATTAAACAGTACAAGTGAGTTTTAAATATTGCAAGAAGAAGAAGAAGAGCTGTTAGATGAAGAGCCGCGAGGTGATGTGTGGAAAATCGTCTTTATTAAAACAACCTGAGTTTATTTGGCTGCACTGTAAAAAAAAGCGCCACCTGCTCCTCAGTGTTTCTGATCAGGCAGCTGCTCGAGGATTGGATCGATTCTCCAAATCGAGCAGCACTGAAATCTCCACCATTACGACTTTGCATCTCTAACAGGAAGAGGGAAATTACGTTTGCCAATTTCTCAACTTCACAGTGAGATTAACACTCATTTATCACACATGATGTTCAGCAGCAGCGCTCGGTATATAATTTAACTCACTGCAACACGAGGCTGAACCGTGAGGTTTCTGATGAGACGACACGCCGAGCTCATAAAAACAGATAAACACGTCCATCGATTTCAGCCTGATTCTGTGATGCAAAACAATTTATCACTTAAGGTTCCATTATTTTCTCAGCAGTGATTTCAGATGTTTGAGCTGTAGAAGGAGTTTTTGTCCTGTTCTTAACGAAGCGATGACACAGGAGGAATTAACACAACGCTGCTCTTTATTCTTCCTGGTTCGTAGGATTCCGAACTGAACGATGTTTGTTTCAAAACGTCATGCAACAGTTCACTTTCTCCAGTTTCTCATGTCTGTGTCATGACATTACATTTGTCCCTGTGCTCAGACAACGAGCTGCTAAAATGCACTGAAGAGTAAAATCTTCCATCTCTTGATTTTCACTCATCATCTTCGGCATCTTCGTCATTACCGTCTGACTCGTCCAATTTGTAGCATGTAGCTACGAGAGGAGCTGGAACGTCTCTCAGTCGTACAGTTGCTGTTTTCCGCAGGATGCTTTGTTTTTACCGGCCCCTCGGGATTTTCATCTCGCTGATAACATCACTTATTATTTCTGTGCCCTTGCTTTATTGTTGTTGTATCGTGTCGGTGGTTGGAGGGAGGAAAGATCTGAACGTTCTTTCTCCTCACTTCGCTGCGGTAAACAACAGACTGGAAGCTTCTGGGGGAAGAGGAAAAGAGGCTGCTGAGACCGGGAGTGTAAAACAGGCCAAACGGTTTAACCCCAACCAGGACACACAAAGATACACACAGGCAACACCGGCACACATCCTGGTTCAGTAGGGTTTTTAGGTTCATGTTGGGAGATGTGTGTTAACCATCAAACCAACTGACATGAAACTTTGGTGCCATCTTTGTTTTGAGTGAAACCTTTTGCCAACTACAGGATGGATTGTCATTAAAGTTTGTGCAGATATTCATGGTCACCTGAGGATGAATCTTAACGACATTGGATGATTGAAGTTTACTCAAGTCTTCATCATCCACCAAAATATTTCAACATCCACAGTTTGGATTGGAACAAACTCTGGTACATTCATGGTCTCCAGAGGATGAATCATAATGACTTTAGTGATGCCCGGACTTTCCCCTGGCGCCACCACCTGGCCAAAGATTTAATTTATCTGTGTAATATCTCGACTACATGAGTCCCCAGAGGATGAATCTCCAGAACTGAAGAAGCTTCTTGGATGAGAAATGGATCAATCAACTCAAGCTGCCGTCGATTCAATCTTTGAATCTCAGTGACTTCTCATCTCTGAGAATCATCAGGTCAAAGTTTCAGTTTGTCCTACTACGACAAAACACCTGGAAAATAATCCCCATTAGTCTTTGTTGCACTTTGTATTTAGTGCTGTTTTAATTAAGAAAATGCAAGAGACATTTTCGTGAAGTGAATCAAACAGCTTTGCACCGTCAGCACTAGATGATCCAACCCACATCCAGAACAAGTCAGACTGGATTTTAAATCTAAGTACAAGATCTGATTCAAACAGTTTCTGCAATTGACTCTGATTTTCTAAATGACAATATTCAGTTTATGCACAAAATGATCACTGACTTGTAAATCAACAGCTTTTATCAGCCTGTCATTAACTTTTGGATGAGAGCCTGAATTTTCACTGTCTGTTTTCCAACAACCTTTAAAGCACAACCGCTCTCATCATGTTCCCGTAAAGCTGCTCGTCATTCAGACTGAAGGACACGACGCATCACTCACACAATAATTCTGCTCATCTATATCATTTGAAACGAGACGAGCAGACCGTTTAGCAAAGTGTACTACAAATGAGATGAAAGCTCGGATTGAAAACAGACAAATTAAAATCAGTAGGAAGCAACAGAGTGTAACTGAAAACACGACATTTACTTTATCCTGAGAGAAACGCTGCGCTGCTTCGTCGGCTTGTTCATCGACGGGAGGAGCTCCGAGGGATCGGCGGCAGGAACAACAGCGCCTGAGGTCACATGTATAAGAAATGTGTGTGCACGCATGCACCATTTCCCACACATACAGAGAGAGAGAGAGAGAGAGAGAGAGAGAGTATATTCACCTCACATGGTCTTTGAAAATAAAGAGAGAGATTAGATGGAGATGAAAAATAAGTCGAGAGAAAACATTTGAAAATAAAACTTTGCTCAGGTTGTCAATCAATCTACACATTTTTTATAGTTCTTTTATTAGAGACGTCCTTTTATTTCCCCTTGTTAATGATCTTTTCAGTTAGCAGTTGAGGCTATCAATAATTAACTGATCACCTTTCTGATGTTTAATATGATGCTCGTGTGATCAGTGCTGACAGGAAGGCCACATGTGACGGACGAGCGACATGACTTTAATGACATTGATGAAGAGGAGATATGAGATTTCAGGTCAACAATGATTGAGATTTAGGAAACAGACTCATGTATAAACACACCTATAAATCTGATGGAGAACAGATGTGCATGTTTTCATCTGTGCATACGTGCAGTTTGAGGCATCTGGCATCAGGTGTTTCACAGGAAACTTTCAAGTTGTGAGGAAGTGAGTTGAAGTAAGTTTACTGCAGGTAAATCACAGACACAAAAAGACGAGTGAGTCATCGGTGAAGAAAAGAAATTCTTTTCCCTGTCATTTTGATGTGATGTGAATTCAGGGTTCAAATGAGAAAGATTTTTTTTTATACAGCGATTTCAAAGACGCCCTGTGGAGTGTTCCTGTAAACAAACATGTTTACTCACCCAAACACTCTGCGTGTATCCTTGAGCTCGAATTCATTTCCTTTCACACGAAACATTTGCAAAGCCGATTTTTAAACTATTCTAAATCCGGCATTGTTCGGTAGCTCGCAGTCGTCCTCTGCCCTGCTTTTGTTGGCGCATTGCTGAATATCTCACAGCCATCTTTAGATTAGTGGGATTGGCAGGAGTGTGCACCCACGCCCCCCCACCCCACCCTGTCCTTGTGTACATACACATGTCAAATGCTGCTAACGGGGGTCAAGAGCTCCACCGGGAACAGAGGCAATTGAGTCCAGACATCTCTTGTTTCTCTGATAACCATTATCAGATTATCATGAAAAGCAAAGTTCTTCTTCCTCCTCTGATTACAGCCATTTAACCAAATGATGCTGCTGCTGTTGGCATGGCAACGGCTCTCAGGTTGAACTCGTGTCATCGTTACCAAACTGAGAATTTCACCTCAGAGTTCGCTCACGAACTTTCTAATCCCGCCCGAAGAGGACGAGGTCACTGATCAGAAATCACATCAGAGGCCGTTGGCGCTCGTTAAAAGACTCTTCTCGTGACGCCATTGTGCTCGTCTCGTCGCCTCATTTGTCGAATCTCGTTCGGCGACAGCTCGGCGGTAATACCTGCGAGCGCCACTTCATCGCCCGGCGCCCCCTGCGGCCTTTCATCACAACATGATTCATATCTGGATTTAGACACAAACAGCTTATCTTTGAAACGCATCCGCCGACTCATTCTCCGAACTTCTCGGCGGTCCGAACTTGTTTCATCCCTTTGTGCCGCGCTCCCGAGGAAGCTGACTCATGTTCATCATCGCAGCGGGACATTTGCATTTCAGTCCTATTTTTCATCCGATCTATTTTTCCTTCTCAAAGGAGAGGCACTTTGATGTCCCTCAAATCTCATTATGGCTGGAGCTCAGCACCGGCACAGGCTGATTTCCTTTGGTTTTGCAGTGGCGGGGAGGAAATGAGAGAGGCAAAATCCCTGCGGAGCGAAATCCGAATGGATATGGCCGGTCACGAGGGGGACCCTTTGAAATGCACAGCGCCAAGAGCCTCATTCCATCGTGAAGGCGTAGCTCGTTTAGCGGTGATTAGGGAGACTCAGTGTGACAGAGACATGGAGAAGTTAAAATCAGCTACGAGACACGTGCAGACTCAGACGGAGGCATCGTCTCCACTCAGTCAGCCTGTCCTCTGACGGATGGCAGGACACAGTCACTGGGGTTTCCTACGCTGTTCTACAACTTTAAATCTGCTATAATCAATATTTATACTGATTTATATATTGATTAAGAGTCGACTCTGCAGTTTCCCCTCAGCGCTACTTTCAGCAGATTGTTTTGGTTTTCAACCCAAAGCTTCAGTTTCATCGCCGTCGTCAGCATCATTTAAGTTTTTACATCAAGAAAAAAGCAATGACCATTTTTTTTATAATTCATAATTCCCTTGGGTCAGTAATAACCACAGTCATTTTTTTATTTTAACAGACCTCATGACTTTTTAGAATATCCACCTCTAACAAATGGTCGAGATTTTGTGAGATGGTTAAACTGAAATTCATGCAAATACCACAAACAGCTGACAAAGTCAAATATAATGCAAATGTATTAACAACATTATGCCATAAATCGCTGCTGGTTTTCATTTCGACAAGGGAAAATATTGCATCAAAAAAGAAAACTTTTTCATCTTGATGCATCTGTGTCGAGGAGCAGCAGCACAAAATATCCACATTAGATTCTCCTCTGATTATATGATTCTGTTCAAGGTAAAAAGCAGCTCTGAACTCACAGAGAGAAGCCTATTTTTATAGGTAATCAGTAAATAATAGGTAATAATATACCTAATACCTTTACCTAATAATAGGTAAAAAGTAAATAATATAATTTCTGTCGAATGTGTTGGTATATATGGGTCTTTGTGTATATGTGTATACATATGTGTGTGTATGTGAATATGTATGAGTGTGTGTATACTTGTATATAAATATGTATATAGGTAATTTAGACACAAACTGTTATATAGGGTACACAGAGTGAGGAAAGGCATAATTAAATAATGTTCAATGTTTGAAATATAGAGAAGGGGTAGGATTAAATAAGCGCATACTTCTTCCTATACTCCTTTTCAGGCATGTAAATATGTGCGAATTGAGGAAACAATGAAACGCAGCTCTTACTTTGCTTGCCTAATTGTCTTGCAATATGGATATGCTGCTTGTTTTGTTTTGTTGGTTGTTGTTTTCACATGTCTGAAATAAAAAGGTTTCATTCATTCATTCATTCATTTATTTATTTTAGTATGCTTTTATTTTGGAGGTTTTGTAAGTGTTGGTTGATAAGAACAGGAAACCTGCAGTTTCTGTCTTAAAAAATTAAATAAAGTGAATCTCTGAATAAAAAACAAAGCAGATGGACCATGAGGTGAGACTGTTTCTGAGGTGAAGCTCAATATTCTATTTTTTATGTTTGCACGAAGAGACTGTTTCTAAATGATCTGTTTCCTCCTTTGCACTGACATGAACAGCTCCCAATAAACTTTCATTAGGCTGGAGGAGGCGGCTCGGCTCGGCCTGTCTGAGGTTTACATGAACCATTAACCATTAACCTATCTCTTCCACTTAAATCCATTCATAATGAAGCCCGGCGCTAAGATCATACATATATACAACAAATATCATTACATTCAATTTTCATTCATCAGCTCATTACTCACAACAGTGGGCTGGCCCCTGACAGCGGCGGTAATTACACAGCGTGTGTCAAATAGAGAAGCGATTGCACAGATACACGCGGCTCCGAATGTGTGGTCTGACTATGACATGAACATCTATTTGTGTTCGAATGTTTGCACGATGTGTTTACGTCCGCTCCAGCTGCTCGAGCCGCCGTCCGACCAGAAGTTTAGCTCACATGTCAGGAACGTCCACCGAGCGTGAACGTCAGCGATTTTGAAAACGGGCAACATATGGATGCGTATACATGAGGAGGGCGAACCGCAGGATCTGGAGACGCGGTCGAGTCGCTTCGGGGCCGAGTCTGTCCGGAGATTTACAGTGAGGGGGATAAACATTTATTCAGCGCTGCCATTTTAATGGCGAGGATACAATGGGAGCCGGGGCTGATGGGAGAAGCCTGGTCGTCATCATGTCTCAGAAATGTATAGCCGTGTGTTCCAGCTCTGGTGAAGACAGCACTCGTCCTCACCGAGCTCATCTGACCTGTTCACATAGCAACGGCTCGTCATGAGCCCTGGACACAGGGGGGGTCGTCTTTAATGGAGGAGGTTTCTCTGTGATGCTCGCTCTCCTTGCCGTTTCTTTTCTCATCTCCTTGTTGTGGCTGCTCTCACCTGCCTGTAAACTGACCTCTTTATTCCCGGGGGGAGTATGAACCGATTCATCACACACACACAGACTGTTCCCTCTGTATGGACACCTGTGTGAGGAGCAGGTTCTTTACTTTGTCTTTATATTCAGGGAGATTTTCTTCATAGCTCGAATGGCTTGTTGAGGTTATGGCGTCATATTGTCCCACCCATCGCTCTTATTTACATCATTGTCATTGTTTTGCTGCTGTTTTCTTTTACCTAATTGGTACTCGTGGAACTAATCCATAGACTGTATAAAATATGGACGTAGTGTCCGTGACGTCACCCATAGGTTTCTGAAGAGCAAAAATGAAGCAAATCGTAGTGCGTAGCCATCTTGGTAGCCTACCTCCGGTTACTCCAAATATGGACAAAGAGGTGGAGCGAGGGCGGAGCTGAGGCGGGTCGAATGAACGCTATTGGCTGAAAAAAGCCGCTGAAAAAAGCCACTTTATTCGAAATAATCAAACTAGCTACGGCTAACCAGCTAGGTTAAATGCTAAATATCGTTGCTAGCCGGCTAACCCCACGACGATCTCTTTCCCAAACTCAGTGACTAGAATTAGCCGGGGTGACGCCCTTTAGACCGTCAGTGGCTAGTTGTCAATCAAAGTGGCGCGACTTAGATTGACAGCTATGAATTGTGCATAATCATGTATGCTGTATATTTTAAACAAACGCCTTATAAAAAAATTCGCCCCCCCCCCCAGAGTTGTCATGGAGTAGAAAAACAGCTTATGAGACTAGAGCCATGTTTTGAACCAGGCTGCAAATATGTTTTTTCCTGTCGTAAAATCGGTCATTTTAACATGGGGCTCAAATGTAATTGACTCACTTCTGCAGCCTGCTCTAGTGGTTATTCGAGGAACTGCAGCTTTTTTGCACTTCCGCATTGGCTTCATTTTTCAGCGCCGGAGGTTGCTGCTTGAACTAATCACATTTTAAGAAGCTGAAAATTGAGGTGGATTATTTTCAAAAGGCAAACTAGAAGAAGTCAAATGTTTAGACTAGACTAGATTTCAAAGCTGGAGGATGGGATGAGTCTGGAGAGGTGAGCATGGACAGGAGCTATCACGACCCTGTGATCCTCAGTTTGCATCATCAGTCTGAAGGTTGCAGGAAGCCTTGTCTCCTTCAGAGTCAGTTCACAGTGCAGGATCCACTTTGGGTTGACTCCCCTGTTTTCACAGACTTCCCACACACACGGCCTGAGTGAAGACAGACGTGTTCAAAGACAATACTTTCATGTCCTTCACCTTCAGTCAGACACATTCCACAATCTCACGTTTGCAGGTAGCTCCAAATCAGAGAGTTTAAAAAAAAAAAAAAAAAAAAAAGAGGAACGTCTCCATCTCTTCTCAACGGCCTCAAAGATTTGGACTGGCTTCATAAAGGCCCTGTTCAGTCTCGGTGTGTTGGCCAGTCTCCCGGGGGGGTGAGGAGGGTTGGATGCAGATGTTGGTGTAATGTTTAATGTTTAATGTATGATATGTAAATGTTTGAAAACCCAATAAAAACATTTGAATATAGCTGCAAAAATAATGGGCTTCTCACGCACTTTTGCTCCCTCTGCTCTTTGAATTCTCTCCTGGCACAGTATCCATTTATTGTGCTCTCTCTCTCCATTTCACACAAACACTGACAAGTGTGTGTGAGCGTGTGTGTGTGTGTGTGTTTGTGTGTGTGCATCCATTGTGCAGGTACAAGGTGAAGGTTTACGGTCAATGGATTCTGGTCCGGACACGATCCCAGCGCGACTCGGCCGAGTTCATTCGGGCCGACGGGATGATTTGCACGGAGGATCTGCAGCGTCAACATGTGTACCAAGGTCACATGGTCACGCACTGAGACAACACACACACACACACACACACACTGATGCAAACAACTCAGGGAATCCAGGAGAAGACGAGAAGTGAGAGGAGACTAAGTGAAACAAAAGGAAAGAAAGATGTGTCGAAAAGACTAAACAGAGTGAAGGAGGCTTATGGGAAAATAATCACGAACAAAGGAATGAAAAGACTTGTGGGATCGACTAAAAGCACATAGAGAAGCTCCTCCACAGTCTAGTGTTTCAAAAGGAATGCTTTATTTCAGAGTGCTGTTGGCACTGATGCTGAACAGCAGTCTGCGTCTGTGCATTAGTTGATATTCCTAAACAGTCATAAGCCTTGTTTTTTTTTTTTTTTGTGGAATAAAACAGAGCCTCTGGGTGCAGAGTAAATATGCTCAGGCCTTGTTTTACTTTCTGTGCAAGCTGCTGCTGCTTTACACAACCAGTGGGTGTTGAGAGGGCTTCGTGTGTTGGGACAAGAAACAAGGTCGAGCAAAAAAAAAAAAAAAAAAAAAAAAAGTTGGGGATGAAAAATTTAAATTTAAATATTTAGATAAAAAGATTTTCTCCAAGCTCCGGTGGACAGGACGACCTCGCTGGCTGACTGTCCACCGCTGGGCCGGGGTGTGACCCTGTAACCATCCTGTATGTTAACATAGATGTGATCAATGTAATTTGCTCTTTGGTTGGTAGAGTCTGGGATTTCCTTCGATTTGCTTGATTGAAGTCTGCAACAATGATGAAACCTTCATCAGGATGTGTGCTGTGTTGTTTACTGATGGCGTCATAGATGTGTCTTACACATGCATTAGCTACATATACTGCCATGACTATATATCAACTATATATTTCCTGGGTAATTTAAACACAGAAACATTAGATATTCAAGAACAACAGAGCAGAAATTTGCGATGATTGCCATGTTTCATCTGATTTCTTGCTGGATTCAATGTAAATCTATGCCCGTGCTTTTATTTTGAAATGCTTGCAGGTGATACAAGGTTTTATTTCTTTCAATAATCCTGTTGAAACAGTCTGTTTTGTGTGAAGTTTGTGACAGTGAAGTGACTGAAATAAGCCTCTCGTCTCTCACCTGTGCGTTCAGACATGTTCTAATCGGCAGCTTTCACACACGAGGGAAAAAAAAGTTTTGTTATTGGAGCAACAGATTTTAAAAATACAAGTGTGATGACTGTTTTTGAGGTCTGAGCTGCGCAGTGCAACACACCTCTCCTGCAGCACTGCCAGGTTGGACACGCTGCTGATCCCACAGTGGAACTGAAAGAGACAAACGTCTGTTTCTTTTACAGTGCAATTGCAGTAATTCACGTGTTGACACAGAGCGGGTAATGGAACCATAATTGAAAAGTAGAGGAGAATTGCAGCTCTGAAGATAATGTTTCAGCCGGCATCTGTCTATAATCACGTCCCCGGCTGAGAGAAGAACTGACACCTTGATTGAACAGCAGGAACAAAGATTTCAAAGGCTGACAGTGAAGAAGCCAGCAGGACCTTTGTGTCGCAGCTCCTGCTCTGTTTGTTTGCTCCGTTTATGTGAAGCTACGCAGACAAATGACTGTGTTAATAGTGAGTCCATCATTCATGCTTGATCTGCAGAGGAGCATGTACACATGTACACACACACACACACACACACACACACACACAGAGCTGGAGTTCATAATTCTTCAGAGGGTCGGTCACTTGACAATAACGTCCAGAGAAACAAACAGGCTGCCAGTCTGCAGGGAGGGGGTCTGCAGGGGGGGGGGGGGTCTGAGGCCGGCGTCGAGCTCCGCAGCGTCGGTAAACACTCACAGAGGAACAGCAGTGATGTCGGCAGTGTTGGGAGTGAAGTGATACTGTAATACACCACTGGACTGGAAATGTAATTGATTACTTTTTCTAATTAAGAATTACTAAAGTTGAGCCCTGCTCGTGGTGACAAACTGAAAATCCAACCTTTGCCATTTCGGCAGGATGTAAAGCTAAAGAGTCCAAGCTTCCACGCTCCAAATACAATAGTCTACAGACTGAAGTAATTCCACGTGGAATAAAGGGGTGAATTACAAAAATCAGCAAAAATGTAATTTTACAGCATCAAATAAGACCCCAAAGATGCCAGTTACACACTAATCAAATAACCTTCAATTTAAACTAAAAGTCTTTTCTTTTACTAATAATACAAAATTTCAAGTGACTATAGGAAAATATTCACAAAAAGTCCAGGACAATGACTGCAAATACACAGCTGTTAGACTGAATAACCAGCATTGCTCACAATAAAATAGACTGTACACCACCATCTGCAACACTCTCTTTTTTATACCTGTATGTTTTTCATTTTTATTGCATTTATTGCAGATTCCATTTGCTGTGCAATATCTCGTTTTATTATAGTCAAGTGCAATATTTTTCATATTTATACTTAATTGATTTTGCTGGTCATATTTCTTTCACGGTCAATTCTCATACCCATATTCTCATGTATATCTCATGTACATCTGTATATAATTTCGTGTAGATCTGTCAAATTTGTAAATATTTTTTAGCTTGTTTTTATTTTTCATTTTTTCATTACTAACTGTCCTCGTGTCTTTGCTGCTGTGCATTGCAAATTTCCTCGCTGTGGGACGAATAAAGGTTTATCTTATCTGATCATAAAAAAAATACAATAAGCAAAAAACACCACGAAATAACATGGCTCTTCAGTTCAAACAGTGAGAACTTGCTTTTCATCATAGTGATTTAATGTTTCTAATATGACTGTTCATCAACAGTTTATTAACTAATGTAGCAAAGCTCGTTAACATGTGCATCCAACATCGTGTGTGTCTTCTTCTACCAAACCAAAAAGTAGCTTAAAGGTAAGAACACTAGTCACTCCCCTCAGGTGGTATTAATTACTATTACTAATTACTATATAATTATTATTAATGTCTTGTGTCTTTGATCCACAGTAACAATAAAATAATACAGCTTTGTCTGCATTAATGACATAATTAAACAGACTTTTACTCCCTGACTAATTATTTTTATATGCTGTAAAATAATTCAGTTACTTTTAGAGAAGTAACTGTAACTGATTACTAATTCTCAGTAGCTTTCACTGGATGCTGGTGGCAAACGTTTGAGAAGTGAGAGTCCGTCTGCACAACAGTGGACAAAGCGACCGTTTGGACGAACCGGCACGACGCGAACGTTTGTCTGATTTGCAGAACAGAGGGAGCCGTTATTGGTAAATGTCTCTTTCTGAAGGCTGATGAATGAGTCGGCTCCGACAGCGGCGGCCGAGATTTTTTGATGCACTGTTGCTCCGGCGAGATGGACGTGAGTTCTCCTGCGCAGCGTGCGACGGCTCATGTGGAAATGTATTTGAAGAACTCGGGCGGGGGCGTCGTGATTTATTTTCCTATAAGGAGTTCTCTGGGACACCAGAGACACCCTGTTTTCTGGGTAAATATTTCAATTGTGGAAAATGTTTCCAGTAAGTCTTTTAAATTCTTGCGGTCCTGCATCATTTCCATTCAACAGCCTCTTTAAAGCAGAGCCTTAATCATTAAATCAAGGCATCCGACAAAATGTATGGCACTCGGTAACCAACCCAGAATTACAGCTGCGGCCAGAAACACTCGCACGGCTGCATTTCTCTGAAGAAACACACCACGTCGAGCAGAAAATTGTGAAATGAAAACATCTTTCGGTGTCCACATATGTGTGTTTTCAGTTTGTAGAGGAACAAAACAAAAGAAGTTGGAAAAAATACTGAATAGTTTCTCACACACGCAAATCAAAAAAACAGGAGGAACAATGTTATCAACACCTTTATAGACGTCAGAACTAATAATAATAATACTCACTCATTCAAGCATTAAATTGGGTCAAAGTCACTCTAGTGTTTCGGCCGAGCACGATAAAGTTGAAGACCATCAGCATCAGCTTCATGTTGACCAAGCAGCAACCTCCGCCGCTGAAAAATGAAGCCAATGTGGAAGTGCAAAAAAGCTGCAGTTCCTCGAATAACCACTAGAGCAGGCTGCAGAAGGGAGTCAATTACATTTGACCCCCATGTTAAAATGTCCAATTTTACGACAGAAAAAAACATATTTACAGCCTGGTTCAAAACATGGCTCTAGTCTCATAAGCTGTTTTTCTACTCCATGACAACTCGCCGAATTTTTTTATAAGGCGTTCGTTTAAAATATACAGCATACATCATTATGCACAATTCATAGCTGTCAATCTAAGTGGCGCCACTTTGATTGACAGCTAGCCACTGACGGTCTAAAGGGCGTCACCCCGGCTAATTCTAGTCACTGAGTTTGGGAAAGAGATGGTTGTGGGGTTAGCCGGCTAGCAACAATATTTAGCATTTAACCTAGCTGGTTAGCCGTAGCTAGTTTGATTATTTCGAATAAAGCGGCTTTTTTCAGCCAATAGCGTTCATTCGACCCGCCTCAGCTCCGCCCTCGCTCCACCTCTTTGTCCATATTTGGAGTAACCGGAGGTAGGCTACCAAGATGGCTACGCACTACGATTTGCTTCATTTATGCTCTTCAGAAACCTATGGGTGACGTCACGGACACTACGTCCATATTTTATACAGTCTATGATGTTGACCTGATAACCGTTGCAGATATCATTAAGATGTTCAGGGTCCAGGGAGCTGAAGCAGCCTCCTCGGGCGCAGCAGCGAGAGGAAAAGTGAGCCCAGATTGAAAAGAAGGAAAGATGATAGAAAAAGAGCCAAAGAGATATAAGAAGACTCCACTTTGGAAAAAAACCATGAAAGAGCCAGACTGTAATTTGTGAAAATGGATGATGACAAACTACAGTCCTTCTGTGAAAATGTCCTTCAGACAGACGAGTCGAATCAAATCAGACCAAACTGAAAAATCAGTTTGTTGAGGAGGAGCAGGTCGAGCTACCTGAGTCCGACTGAGAGGAACATGTGAGTGCAGTGACAGGTTCATTTGTTTCATTATTGAAAACGCTGAATAAAAAATCAAAAGCAAAGTCAGAATGATATTAAATATAGAATAAACACTGGTGGATGCCACTCACTGTTCAAAGTTATTTCAGGGAAAATTCTTCTGTTTCTGTTTCTGTGGAAGCATCTGTACGAGCTGAGAGTCTGTGGTGTCTGACAGTGTCGTGTGCTTGAGTCGGACAGTGAAAACTACAGTGAATTAAACCTGAGCTGTTGTTTGTTCGTCTCTGCATGACTGTCTGTTCATTCACTACTGTTCTGTGATGGTCAGTGTTCACCGTGTGCATCAACTGTTGGTGATATTAATGCTCCGATATTACGAAGAAAAAATGATCCCTGATGATGCAGATGGCTCCGATTTAAAGGATGAGTTCACTCAAAATTGGAAAAACAAACTGTTCGTTATAATTGATGCAAAACATAATATTTAAAGAGCTCTTTAGACACTAACAGTCTGGCCCTTTCCACTGAATAATGAATCTACATTAGGTCAAAATGTGTAAAAATATTAATCTGATATTGATATTAATCGTCTGTTATGCAACAAATTCGACACAAGTTTTCATATGTACAAAGCAAAAATGTATAATCGACTCATTTTGGACAGCTGAACTTTGGCAAAACAGGACAAAATGATCATGTCATTGTAACACAGCTGAGAGTCTATAAAGACTAATGCACAGACTGTAAACACAGACCAGATTGACAAGAGCACCTGAACCAGTTTGCTTCAGAGTCTCTGACACAACCACACACACCGATTGTCTTTGTCTTCCTCACTGTTTCAAATCAGAAAATCATGAAGTCTAATCCGAATAAATGACCATGAATGAAATCACCTTCATTATCTACAACGACAGCAAAAAAAAAAATCTCCAAAAACTAAACCTGTCTGAGGCTTCACGCCACGAGACAGAAAAAAAATGTCTTCACATGAGTGTGTTTCAGTTCCAGCTGGTTTCTCTGCATGTGTGTGTGTGTGGGGCAATGAAACGTCTGCAATGTTTAAAATATCACATGTAAACGTACTAAATAGCCGTCGGAGCCCAGAGGACGCTCGGGGTCGTATCCCATCATACCTTTAAGTGGCCCTCATCTCTTTTCAAGCGGCGGCAGAGGCGTGTTGATCGCCTGTGTTTTGGCTCCTGGGCTCCTCTGCATACTAATGCTGCTGCTTGATGGAACGCTCAGCCTCCAGATTCCCTCCGCTATCACCTTTCTTCTTCTGCCAAGCAGGGCGCCATCTAATACACGGGCGTCTGAGTGACGAGTGGGGAGAAGAGGGGCTGATAACGGATGATCACCAGGACATGTGTCTGTGTAATTTGTGTGCATCTACAGTATATATGTGTGTGTGTGTGTGTGTGTGTGTGTGAGCACAGGAGGGACTCCAGGACTGGTTTTCCTCTGCAATGCGTCAGGATTCCACATGCAAACCGGCTCCTGGCTCCACTCACAAGGCCTGTATGTTGTGTGCATCCAACACACGCCAGCCGTCCTGCCGGCGAGCTGGCAGGAAGCTGCAGCCAATCCTCACTACTTCTGCTCCATGTGTGTGTGTGTGTGTGGCTGAAGGCAGATCATGAGCCCACAGGGGAGCACAGCATTGTTCTCCATTAGAAGCTGATGAGGTGAACGTGGTGGATCTCGAATAAACAATTAGTCAAAAAGAAAAAATGCACAATTTGGATAATTGATCTAGTGTTTGTCTAATTGTTTGTCTGTCATGCTCCTGTTTGGAAGCAGATAAAAACATGTAATCCCTCTTTATTCAACAATGTTGTGGTAATTAGTCCCGAAACAAAGTGAAAATGAAAATGAATGTTATTTCGCTGAGATGATATCAAAAGCATGAAGAGTGTGATTCCTTCCACTTTCTCCAGGTTTCTCTTGTGCAGATGCAGAATCCACAGCTCCGTGATGCTTCGGGCTAAATGCTAAACATGCAAACACCCTCACAATGTCAGCGCTGAGGTGCTGATATTTAGCAGATATAACGTTAACAATGTTCGCAGCCGAAGATCAGCAGCAACATTTACATATACACTCAACACAAAGCAGCAGCTGAGGCTCATGTCGTGTGTTTTAATGCATGTGGGCGACTTGGTTTTGTCGAACGAATTCAAATGTCAAGTTGCCAAAGTTTCATCCTCTGAGGATCATGAATGTTTGTCAAAATTAGGGATGAGCGAGTACACCACTATCTGTATCTGTTTAACCATCTACATGATCTGTATCTGTATCTGTACTCGGAGTGGGCGGGGCCTAAACCGGAAGTGAGTGCAGTGAGGTACATTAAGTCTGAAATTGATATGGATTGATCAGAAGTTGCTAATAAACTGTATTCAAAGCCTATATACAGTATATCTCAATAATATTTATAATATTATTTTCATGAACTGCAGAGACAAAGTGTCAGATACTGCATGCAGCCAAATACAATAAAAATATTAATATGGGCTAATTTGCATGTTCAGCTATATGTGTGTATGTGTGTAAGTGGTCTGTAAGACTGTTTATTTTTTAATGATCTGTGTGAACTTCATGATTCATGCAAACATCCAGTGATGCAAACAGGGAAATAATATGTCAGCCTTCTTCACTGTATTCTTCTCAAAAGCACCGCGTTCAGTAGGAGTAAAGTTTTTCAACTGACTTCATATCGCCAGCCAAACTAAGAGCAAGCAGACGGCAGAGAAAAAAAAAAAAAAAAAAAAAAAAATCCGACCTGAGCGGAAGCATTGACCGACGCGACGCGAGCCGTTTTCATCTCTGTCTTGTCAAATGCACCGCGCATATGTTGCGAGAGACGTGCACAGACGTCTCTGTGTAGGGAGGGGCGGGCGCTGTGTGTGACTGGCCAGTCATAGAGCGCGAAGACAGTCAGTTCCACAATGAGGATTTTCCTTCAGCACGAGCACAGATATTGACAGATATTACTCGTATCATAATCGTATTCGTCCAAAATGCTTTATCCGTAACGGATACTCGTCTGAAACGAGTATGCGGCTCATCCCTAGTCAAAATGTCACGTTAAGTCAACTTAGAGTCGAGATATTTCAGACTGACCGACCAGTAGACTAATTTTAAAAGGTTAAACTTTGCTCCAGACTGTTCATCAAACTGAAGTTGATCTTGGAGCAACATGAATTTCAACATGTTGTCTTGAATTGGATTTTCTCTGTTGTCCATCACTGTAAACTGAACATCTTGAATCTGGACTCAACAAAACATTTCAAGACGTCACCTTTTGGCTCTGGGAACCTGTGATGGACACTGTTTCCCCATTTCCTGACGTGCTATAGACGCCGTGACCTCAAACATCACAACACACCCGTTTCTGATTACGCCCGAACGCCACACATGAAGTTGGTGGAAGCAGCCAACGCGCTATAATACGTTTAAGCCTGCAGCTCTCAGCGGTGAGTGTTTACATATTCAAAGCAGAGGCAGTACACGGGGACAGAAATGCCTCCTCACACACACACAGTCTATGCAATAAATGTAAATCACTCATTATATTCACGCCAACACTGAAAACAAGGTCAGGAGCTGCGCTGATTCGACGGCAGCGAGGATCAAAGCGCTGCTTCACCAGAGTCTCCGGAGACTGACGCTGCAGGTGCAGAGGATTTACCACAGCAAGGAGGCCGATAAGTCCTGCTCAATATTCATGGCGGAGGAGAACAAAATGAGCACATGTCCTCCAAAAAAGACTTCCTGCCTCCTCGTTCGCAGCGGCCGGGAAATGAGTCGGAAAAATCCTCCCGTTCGGCCGCTAAGCCGCCCTGGTGCCGGTGTTTGCTCACTGCAGGCCGGCGGGCGCCGTCCGGCGGGGAATCTGTTTGAATCTTCAAGAGGCTCGTCTCCGTGACATGTTTCAAAAATCTCATTAGGCAAAAGTTGTTGAAGATTTTTGAAGTCACAGCGTCTGGTGATAGATTAACCTCAGAGGCAGGACGGAGGAGTCGGGCTGATGTTGGCGAGAAGAAATGCTTGGAGCCAAAAAATCAGAATGGGAGAGAGTAAAGTTGTGATTTTGTACATGATGAAAAAAATTGTCTGTGTTTCATTTTTTAGGATTTTTTTTTTTTTTTTGTAAGGAGCAGTGGTCGCCATGATGCTAAAGAAGTTCTCAAAATATTCAGTTTCACCAAATCAGTGACTTTTCCTTTAAAACGTCCTGATATTTTGTCACTTTTTCTCATTGAGACACAACTCAGCCCCAGAAACATGATTTTTTTTCTCTCTTCTTTTAAGTATTAATTGTCGAGAATTACCATCATGTTGGTCATGATGCTCCTGTAACCAGCTCAGGTACATGTTAGAAGTAGTCAGAGTCTGAACTGAAGTAAAAATACTTGGTTACAGATCAGTCAAAATTTCCCTCTGATATTTTGTCAACTGTCGTCAAAATATAAAGTACCATAAAATGGACATAATGAAGTACCTCAAAGGTGTACTGCAGTTCTCTGAGTTACTTCTTTGCAGTAGAGAATAACTTTTCTTCCTGTGAAGTAGCCATAAACACAACAAGCAGAAGTGATGAGCTGTGGAAATGTTGCTGTGAAGAATCACTTAGAACTGACAGGACAGATGTTCCCTGACAGAACATATTGCTAAAGTCATTTCTATTGATGATATAAATATTTTTGAGACACTTGATCACAATTTTTGTTTTTGTTTAAACGTCCATTAAAGTATTTGCTCCATGTATTTTATAATTTATATTAATAATTTTTCTCCTTTTCATCTAATACAGAACTCAGTGTAGAAACATGTCCTCATACAAAAGTGGCATGATTTGATAAAGATCCAGTATCTAATAATAAATAGTCTTTGTTGGTTCCAGTTTCTCTCTGTGCTTCACTCTTGTATTGATCCAGTTGACAGTGAACAAAAATCAATCAAGTCGGCCTTTTGAAATTCAGCAAAAACTGAACATAAAACTGGACAAAAATGTTCAAAAACTGAGAAATGATGAAGAGTATAATGTATGTGTGATCTGCTGTATGAAGGTGTGGACACAAACACATTTTCTGTTTCTGCTCCTCACAGGTGATTTTCCTTCTGCGCCCAGTCGTTACCAGGTGAAAACAGCCGAGGAACAAAACCCGTCCTGCTCCATTAAATCCACTCCTCAGACGCTTTTATCCAAAACAACTTAGCGCATTTTTCACATCAACATGCAGCGAGAGCAATTTGGGCCCGGGTGTTTTTCTCAGGAACACAGAGGAATCGATCGCCCGACCTGCTGCAAACATCTCTGCTTTTAATCTCTCCCACCGCAAACACACCTGTAAACACCATAACAAGAGGGCAACAACATAATCACCGTATTTCTCCCAGAAAGCCCGAGCTCTGGGCGAATTGATGAAGCTGTTGTGTTACTCTGACGGCTGTCTCTCACGGCCCGGACCTGGCCCAGCCTTTGTGTTGAGGATAATGGAGGACGTGTCGGCCGGGTGATTGCGGAGGACGGGGGAGTCGGACGGAAAGAGAGGGGGCTTCGTTTAGACGGGATTGGCTTTGATTGAAATGTGTTCTCGGCAGCTGAAAGCATCATTCCTCCTTCGGTACAAAGTGTAATGTATCTGTCAATGTTGACAGTCAAACAATTAGGTTACAGTTCACGCCGGCGAGCACAGAGACGAGTGGGACCTTATCAAATGTAAAGACAACAAGCGGCGTCCTCGGTCTTTTATTTGACGTGAGGTGACAATGTTCGAAGCGCAGATCAAACTCAGGTGAAGATATGAATCACACCTGCGTGAATAACTGGTCAAACACACATGAGGACAATACGTCCAACCTTCAGCTTTTAAAGTCTTGGTCAGATCAGCGTTTATGACTTTTCATTTCCTGCATCTGCTGGAATCATAAAGTAAATGTGAATGATTGACTTCTATTTTTTTTACCACATGAATCACAGACAAACCATCCTGACAGAGCTCGTCCAAAACAGAGGAAACTAAAGTATTATAAACCAAACATGTAAACGTCTTCATCCCGTGAAGTTAGAGTCGATGGTGTCACAGTTTTGCACCTCGGTCTTGGTTTAGCCTTTGTTTTTGTTCTACCTTAGTTGTGTTGTCACGTTCCTGCCGGCCATCACTCGGTGTTTTCTTCTCACTTTAGTCTCATTTTTACGCAGCCCCTTAGGGGACATGGAAGAATTTTTTTTGAAGGGTAAAAAAAAAAAAAAAAAAACTTGATCTTTTTTTTTTTTTTTTACCCTTCAAAAAAATTTCTTCCATGTCCCCTAAGGGGCTCCGTACGTTTTTGCCACAGTCCTGTCATGTTGTTGTCCTGCCCTGCATTTATCCAGCCTCGTTATATGTTATGTTTAGTTCTGTCTGTTGTAGTTCTGTGTTTTGGTTTCCGTTCTGTCCATCATTTTTCTATGTCCAGTGTCTTGTCTCCGATTCATGTCACTTACTAGCCACACCCACGTAATCATGTCACCTTTGTTTTCTGTTGTAGCTAATTACCACCACACTATTTAAGTCAGTTGTTTTTTGTTGTCGGATCGTTATTCTTCATGTCACGTTATGACCACGCTCTTTATTCACGTCACGTTCGTGATCACGTTCACGTCTATGTGTTTCCTTGCCAAGTCATGCCGTGAGTTTTGTTAAGACTTTCATTTATTTCATTAAAGACTTTTGTTGAATCAGCGTCGTGTGATGCGCTTGAGTCCTGAACCCTCCGTTCTGACAGATGGTACAAACTCTTTTGAATAAACCAACGTTTTACATTTAAGAAGAGACGAAGCACTGGTTCCTGTGATCGACTCCTTCGAATCCTACTCTCATTGGAATATGTAATAGCGCTCTTGAACGCACCCTGTGCCATCTGCTGTAACCGCGGCGTCCCCGCTTGAAATCTAGCAGCGAACCTTTATCACACAGCGCGCCTCAACAGACGACCCCCGGGGGGAGCAGTGATGCAACGGGGGCTGTGATCCGGCTTCAAACCCACAACAACATCTAAAACCACGGCAGCAAACTCCGCCCGCCCGGATTCGTCTCGTAGCCTGGAACTCATAAGACGCCTGATCATGTCACATGGCTGGAAGCGCGGCTATCGTAAAGCTCATCTGCGACCGGAATCCAAAGCAAACACAGCCTCCGCCGGCAGGTTCGCCGCGCGCCGATCCCTCCCCAGATGTCTCTTATTGTGCCGGAGCCTGAGAAAACAAGGAGGCGGGGAGGAAAGGCTGCGGAGGTATGCGAGCAGGAAGAGTGCGAGCTCTAATTTCTCACGTGTGCCGCTGCCAAACCAAATGTCTTTGTTGTTGGGAAGCGCTCCCTTGTTTAGCTCTCAGTGAGTCCGACTGAGATTTCATTTATTATCATCAAATACACCGTGTAACCAACGCTCGGGGTAAAAATAAACATATCGTGGTGCGAGCGCCAAACGCAGGAACCCTACACCGCCGAGGCGTTCGCTGTCCGCCGGGATGATACTCTTATTTTTATGTGGGCCAGAACGTACGGGGACGGCGGTTGTGGATGTTTGCACACGACTTGGCACATTAAAGAAACAGTGGGGGGTGAACTAGATACCAAAGTGATTAAATCTCACTTTGTTCTGTGCAAGTTCCAAACAAAGAAAAGTCCACACGCGACACTATCTCTTTACACATTTTGGTGACATTGAACCGTCCTCCTCCCTCGGTGAGCGCAACCTCCAGAAATAAAGGCTCAGCGGCCCGGAGCGGATCGGGGGGGGCAGGTGTGTTAACAGGTCGAGTGTGTGCACAGTGTGGCACCGACGCTTTCTCCATTTCCTTCCTTATACCCACTGAACCTGAAACCACAGCTCACTCACTTCTCGCTCCACTACTTCTCAATTTTTCCCTTTCAAAATAAAATGTCATGTTTTCTTATAACTAGTTACATTTTAGATTCAATTGTAAAATTCGAAATTGTTTTTTTTTTTTTAAATGAGTTGGTTCTTGGATGAGAAATAATCATGTCTCTGTCAGAAGGAGGTGAAAATCTCATTCACCATGTGGCTAATTATATATCATAACATTAACACACTCGCTAGCTAAAATAACCACATGTCTGTTTTCGTCTCGTGCAGCTAATTAAAAGCCTGAAAAAAATCATGACACTGCATGTAGATCCAATAAAGCCGCCTGCCTCATTAATTCCTGACATTAACCGCAAACGGCCTAATAGATCCAGAGACATTAAACGGATTGTTAACGCTGGAGAACTCGAATTCCTTTTGTAAACATCATCATATAACTCAGAACACGGGGTCGGATTTATTCCACTGTGTTTCCATTACACAGTGATATATATACAGTATATATATATATGGTGCATTTGCTGCGGCTGTGTCTCAAACTGCTGCAGACTCTTGGCTCAGCTCGAGCCTCCATCACACCGTCCACTCTTGGCTTTCATCCTAACCCTGCATCCCTCTCCAATCACCCCGATGAAATGTCAGTCTGCCAGCAAGAAGAAGAAGGAGAAAAAAAAAGGCCATTTTCCCCTCACACATACAGTAAATTCACCTCCCTCACATCTCTCCATTTCCCTCTTCCGCCCGCTCTGTCTCTCCTGCAATGCAGACATTTTAAAAGGCTGGTAGCATGCAGGCCCGTCGCTCTGGAGCGGCTCCAGTAAGTGATTAGAGGAGGGACTGAGAGCATCCCTGTAGCTGACTAATGTCCAAGTGTAAATCATCCTGAGGAGAGAGGGAAGGAAACAGAGAGGTGGGGGGGAAGGTCAAACAAAAGATGAGGATGCATGGCTGGAGAATAGGAAGCCACTGAGGTAGATGTTTAGCGCTGATTAGATTATCATCAGAGGCACAAGATTTTGCATCACTGCTCTTTGTAATTTAGCTGCGTTCTTACTAAGGCTGCACATGTAAATGAGGCCTGCAGCAGTTCATCTGATTTACATGAAGTGAGGGGGAATGAGACCTGATGGGCTGTTAAAGACTAAAACAATGGACTGAAAAACGAAACATCCTCTGCAGCTGTAGTGAAATATTGGACTGATGTTCAAAGGAGACAACAGTAGCTATGTGTGAGGAAATGTTGGCCTAATGTTGACGGCGCTAGAGCTGTGCTTTACACTGATGAAAACAAAGTAAAGTCAGTTAAAAAGTCGGGAAAAATTTAGATCGTTATTTCTATTCATTTCTCTTCCCTCTGTTCAGACATTCATGACGCCCAGAGGATGAATCCTACAGACTCCACTGATCACCTGACTTCTTCTCCAGCTCCATCGAAGGACATCATTGGTGGTTTTGAGTCTCCACAACTGTCGGATGGATCATCGTAAAATTTGGTTCAGGCGTTCATGCTCCTGTCAGGATGTACCACAATAACTCTGATGATCCCTGAACAGTTTATTTAGCAGCAGCATCAGGTCAAATACTGTTGGTTTATGAGCAAATACCAGCAGAACTAATGACACTTCCATCAGTCTCTGCTGTGCTAAGTGCTAATTAGCAGGAGTTAATACACTAAAGTCAGATGATGAATGAGACAGAAATGTTTTTTGTACATATACAGATAAAAAACAAAACAACAATAAATGAAATGAACGATAAAGTTATCTCAAAGTTATCTAAAGTTAACTCAACAAACAAAGTCTGACAAAGACAGATTAAATATTACACACTTGTTAAGAAGTTAAAAGAAGCAGACACTTATTTATCCATTTTTCAGCTCGTCTATAAGCTCATCTTCAATTTATACATAAAATGCAGCTGTCGCTCAATTGTAAATTTTAAAATTCATATTGTGTCAGCAGCTTCTCTTCTGCTTTACCAAAATGTCTTTGCAGCTGTTTAGTAACTGCAGAGATTGTTTGACTGTTTCGATCCTTTGTAAATACTCCAGTTTTTTTTTTTGCCGTTGCTTCCTCGTGGACAGTTTTCGAAGTGTGTGTGTGTGTGTGTGTGTGTGTGTGTGTGATTCCTGGCTCGTAAAGGAAAGACACAGCTCTCGTGCTTTTTTCAGTGTGTTGTTGAGAAAACGGACGTGTGCTCGCTGCTCGTGCCCTAAAATAAAGCCCCTCGCACATCAAATACCAGCAGCCCCCCCACGCCCCCACCCCCCCTTCCCAAAGAGACAGAGCTATAGAAAATGCCAGCTGGTCCAGAATCAAAGACATTTTCCTCCTAAGCTCCGACGCTGCCGCTCCAGAAGAAAGAGCCTGACAATTCATTAAAGCCGGTGTTATTCTCCTCGTCCTCTGTCTTCAATATCTTTCCTGAGCAAAGCCGGCGCTGATATTTCCAGCTGCCTGTTATTGGTTTTGTTGGCTCTGCGGATGATTCCAGAGAGGCCGACGCGAGAAAATCAAAGCTTCCCTGATCTGCACTTCCACACAGAAGCCTTGTTGGGTTTTTTTTTTTTATTGCCCAATATCACAGTGGCCTTTGTCAGATTCCAGGGTCAGTGTGTGTTGTTGTGTGTGTGAAGGCTGAGAGGAAGCAGAGAGACATCAAGATGATTTCCATTTGTGAGCGCATGAATAAATAAAGTCCCAGCTGAAAATCCAACGCGTAGTTTTTCTTTAAATTATATACCGATTCATCAATTCCTCAACACAGAAACACGGGCATCTGTGGGATAAATTAACCATCAGTTTGTGTCAGCTTTGAATCATTTCAGCCTCGTGTCTGAGGAGTCGTGTTCGGTCTGTTATGACGGACGGATCTAGACGATCCTCCTGAGCCTCAGACAGAGTTTCTACAGTGAAGAACACAGCAAGAGTCAGTCGAGTCAGTCGAGCCTGGTGCATCTCATAGACTGTATAAAATATGGACGTAGTCGTAGTGCGTAGCCATCTTGGTAGCCTACCTCCGGTTACTCCAAATATAGACAAAGTGGTGGAGCGAGGGTGGAGCTGAGGCGGGTCGAATGAACGCTATTGGCTGAAAAAAATCCGCTTTATTCGAAATAATCAAACTAGCTACGGCTAACCAGCTAGGCTAAATGCTAAATAGCGTTGCTAGCCGGCTAACCCCACGACGATCTCTTTCCCAAACTCAGTGACTAGAATTAGCCGGGGTGACGCCCTTTAGACCGTCAGTTCATAGCTGTCAATCAAAGTGGCGCCACTTAGATTGACAGCTATGAATTGTGCTTAATGATGTATTTTATATATTTTAAACGAACGCCTTATAAAAAAATTCCCCCCCCCAGACTAGAGCCATGTTTTGAACCAGGCTGTAAATATGTTTTTTTTTCTGTCATAAAATTGGACATTTTAACATGGGGCTCAAATGTAATTGACTCCCTTCTGCGGCCTGCTCTAGTGGTTATTCGAGGAACTGCAGCTTTTTTGCACTTCCGCATTGGCTTCATTTTTCAGTGCCGGAGGTTGCCGCTTGGTGCATCTTCAGAGGCGTCATCACGGGTTGACGACTGGACAGGAGCCTTCAAAGTTATAGTTCTCGCCATCAATCAACTCTTCAGAAAAGCAGCAATTTAGTCTGAGTGATGCGTCCGGTTTGTGCTTTAAACGAGACGACGCTCTCACCTGCAACACGACCCAACTTCCTGTTAACTAATACTGACTATGCAGGAAATGGACACCTGAAATTATTCCTCTTACTTTGCACGAAAAGGTTGCGAGGTCAACAAACATCACACCATCAACTGTCCATCATCGGGCGTCTCCATCAAGCAGGAATGTGTTGCTCTACAGTGGCGTGGTGATTCGAGCGAGGCTGCGACGGGCGAAGTGTGTGTCTGTGGCCGAGCGCCAGCGTGTTTCCATCTCCCCATCTGCCAAATTCTAAACGTGCGTATGTGTCGTATATGAACTCGACCGTCGTGTTTGTTTGCATCCTTCGCCGGAAACGGGCCTCGATAGCTGTTTGGCGGTAATTGAGTGGCTAAGTGGCCGAGCGCTTCCTGCCGAGTCAGCAGCAGCAGCAGCACAGGAAGAGGGAAGAGGTTCGGCTCTGGGGGGGCCGGCGGCTACATTACCTCCCTCCTGCATATTAAATATTTAGCATCCATCCACATTATTGTCAACTGAGGACAAAAATGTGGAGGAATTACAGGAGCGGACGATAGATCAGGCGGCCGATGGCGGATCAATAGAATCCATCATTCCTGTGTTAGAGAGCGGAGACAGCTTGTGTCAACACTCCCTTTAAAAATGTTGCTAAAGCATAAATGAAGAATTCACAACATATTTTATTTACTTTTCATCACACAAAATAAGTTTCCTGATCACGTGCGTCTTCAGTCGGGAACATCCAGGATGATCATTTCCTGTTTGTAGATTTTAATGTGGCGATGGATGCATCTGTTTCTCATGAATATCTAATATCGCATTAAAGTGAGGGAAATCCCTCAACAGTTTTACAACCAGCAAACAGTGCGCGCGGCATTCAGAGTGGCCATCGATTAGACGGCTGATGCATACTCGTGTAGTGCATCATTTATGTCCGCCTACTCCGTCTGAAACTCTGCATCTAAAAAGGTCACACAGATAATGGTTCAGATTCATGGAAACAAGCGTGGATCCAATACCAAACAGCTCCGAAAAACAACAAGAGGAAAACTTCTCGCAGGCGATAAACAGCTGATTAAGATGCCTGCCATGCATTCACGTCAATAATTTGCAAATTACTACAAGTGAAATGCATAAAATGCGCTTAATCCTCATCGTGTATTTACGCACAACAAACCCAAAGTACCATAAATTTTGAGTGAGTAACGACACGGAAGGCTGATCCTCTCCACTGTCAGCTCATTTATATTGTAATGTCTGTAAAATATTTGTCGAGTCTCAATTTACACCTGACATTAAACTGCAGTTTGCATCCGAATTCTCCTCGTGTTCACTCTGATATGTGCTCTGCCTGCTTCATAATGTCGGCGCGAGGCGTTCACGGACCCAGCGATACTGTAATTAACTTTAAAATAGACGGTAATCTGATTTTAAAAAGGTGCATTGACTGAGTGTCATGCCCATTTATTTCCACAGTAGGTTGCCCAAATGAACAAGCGAGTCTTTGATGAAGCCGCGGCACAACTTGGAGCTAATCAGCCCGCTGTGTAATTACGCTAATAAAAATAATTGGCTGGCCGAGGTGTATTGATTGTAACTAGGCAGCAACGGTTTTTAAACGTTTCAATTAACCTGCGCTGAATCACACTGGAAAAGGCAGCGATGACTGGAGGAGGAAGCAAAACGAGACCCTCACATGATGAATCAAAACGGCAAAACTTATACCGGAAATGTTGAATTTGTCATTGACGGGAATGAGGTGGACGAAACACCTCTCAGTATAAAGCACTGTAAACTGCAGCCTCCAGAATGAACATAAAGTCAAATCAAAACATTAAAAAAGAACATACTTTCATGAAGTTGAAGTGAAGTTATTGAATTAGTGGGAAGGTTAATTCATGTTAATAGTTATTATTTATTACAACATGTGAAGGTGAAATGTTTGTGTGTAATATGTAACAGTGGGTTAAAATAGATCTTATTTAAAGGGTGAGTCAGGTTTATTACAACTTATTTTTGTAGCTTTGGTCATAATTTCTTCTGCTCTATTTCAATTTCTCTTCATTATTTCTGTCTCCCGACCACAGCACAGTGTGTCAGAGTCGAACCAGGAAGTAGATAGAAGCTGTAAACTGTTGAAGATGTACGATGGACATCTTGTCGGATCAAGTGTTTCCCGGTGGCCTTGTGGTTAATAATGCCTTTAAAAAATATTACTTTATTCATTGACTGTTTCTTCATCTGACATCTTAGTGACATCACTGTTTCCCCAGATCTCAGTAATTTAACTCAGCAAGCACGATTTCAAATTTTACCGACAGGAAAACTGACTAAAAACGAACTAATAATCCTTTAATTTTCCGACAAAATACCAGCAGATTTTTTTGGTTCTTTTGTCTGTGAGTCATGAAAATGCACCTGGTCCTGGATGTTGAAACCAGGCTGTAATCATCCAGCTCTTTTCAGCTAAATAAGCCTCGCAGTGTTTTTATGTAAAATGAGCTTCGTATCAGGAGATTTGCATTGAACCATCTGTGCCTGCGCTCACACCTGCGCGTGGGCGTGTTTGTTCAGAGACAACCACTGTAACTGTATATTCCAATTAACTTCACAGCAGTCGACCAGTTGTTTTTTTTTTCGAGTGACACTTTTTGTTTTGCAGAGAAGTCTCTTCAGGTTGGATCCTCCTGTCGGGCGGTGAAATATTCTCTACCCTCAGGTGAGAGCCGCTGCCTCCCGGTTCAGGGGCCCAAGGTCTGAATTTCAAGAGCGAATACATTAAAACGAGTGCACAAGGCCGTTCTCATTGCAACAGCTCGTCTGAAAAAAAAAAACTTTGGAGGACAAACGTGGTGCATCCTTGCAGCCCTCAGCATCCGACAAACACTGCAGCTGCGAGTACTCTCTCCTCAGCAACCTGTTACTGAGTCACATGACCACATTGTATATTGTATTTGCTTCCATGTGGGTCAGAACATAACATCTGATTCTGGAGCAGTGAAAACATCCACTGCAAGATGGAAATACAGAACAGAAGACAAACTACATTGGTCTCGTTGGCGGCTGTAACATGTTGTTATTCAGTGTTTTATGTGAATGTTCTTACAACCATAGACATATATAGGTAGATGCAGCGTTAAGCGCTGAATCACAGCTTAACGTCGCCGCCATATTGGATGTGGCAAGAGCGAACTGTAGACACATATACTTCAATGAGAGCGAACAGAGAAGATGCCTCATTCATGTGCTGCATGGAATTGTACCAACAGGTTTTCAGTCCAAACCAGATCTCACAGGATTAGCTTTTACAGGTAAGACAGAAAATTCTAAAAAAAAAAAAAATTCTGTTTGTTTCCCAAATATATTAGTGTGTGTGTGTGAATAAAAGGCATTAACTTAATGAAACTTTGTCGAAAGGCGCTTTATGAAGTTCGATCCATTTACTTGCATTAGTTTACGGGGCAGATCTGCCACATCCAATATGGCGGACATATCACAACAATGGGCCAACCCGCTCAATGTGGCATCTACATATATATGTCTATGCTTGCACCTGTTACACCATTTACAACAACGAGCCTTGAATTAGTGCTGCCATATTATTTATGGCACATCTAAACCTATTAAGTGTCATGCAGATGAAAATGTCATTAACGATTATACCAGCAGCAGATTTTACTGACGTCCTCTGATCGACTGTCACCTGTCACCCTTCCAGGTGTGCAGAGATTATTTTATCACTGAAGCTGGAGTCTGATTGGCTGCAGTGACACTCCATCATTTTAGAGCAGCACACACTGAACTCATTGCGGAGCCAGGACTCATCTATCAGGGGACCAGATGTGATGAAGCTGCTGCTTGTCTGGAGCTGGTTCAACGGGTTTTACATCAGAAACAAAGCTGAGTAGTAACACATCCTTCAGGCCTTGAGAAGCAAATTGCTCCCACCCCATAATAATATCAGGGGTTAATAGCGTTCTTCAACGTCAGCTCACTGTGGTTGTGTTGACCCAAACTTGGACATGTTCCTCTCGACTCATCTGCCATCAGCGTCCTCCTCCTTGTTTTCCCAGCCTATTTCATTTGGACGACTTCAGTTTCCTCCAACACTTTCTTGGCTGCCACTCCGAGAATCCGGCCTCTGACATGTGCGACACACAAAATCGATGCATCTTATTTGTCTGGTGTCGTCTCTCCCGCTCGCTCCATCCCTGCAGTTTTTCCCCCCGTCGAGGAATAAACGATCGTCTGACTGTGATGTAGACGAACGGGGTGACTGTGAAAAACGAGGCGCGCCCGCCGAAAGCCGCCGCGTCAAACCCGGAGACACGAGCTTCTGTTTATGTCCCACATTAACAACATATAACTCTTTCCCTCAGTGTTCCCATTACATGAAGCAGCCACAGTAAATCTAACGCTGTCTGCTCCGTTCACAGAGGCAAATATCAGGAAATGATTACTTGGAAATAAGCGCCATTTATTTGCCCTGTCAACAAATAGCCCAGACGGCACATTGCATTGTGGGAACTTGGCAACGGTTCTCCTTGCTATCAGCATGTCGTATGGCTGAATAAACAAGATAACAAATGGTCGGAATGAGAAAACCAAAGAAAAGAGACTCATTTATATTCTTTACAGGGACATGTTTTAAAATTCAACAGTTAAACTATGAAGAAAATCTCTGAACATGCCTAAACAAGCAACTTCATACAATCTGGATTCATTCATACAATCCGGATTGTTACGTTACAGCCGCCATCGCCCTGCCCGTATGGAGCTGCCTATATGTTTACACACAGCAGCTGATGGATCATAAAGGTTGTCATGAAGATAAAGATGCACTCAGGTAGCAGTTCATCAGGTTGGGTTCACCTGGATGATCCAACACAACACGGCAATAAATCAAAGTTCAGTAAAGCACTGATGTAAACTTCCTCTCAGGATCGTCGGATGTTTACTGTACAAACACTGAGCTTCGGTGTAATTTTAAGGTCCGTCTTATTTCTACTTTGGCTCCACCAGAAAAGAAAAGAAAGCACACCTGTATTCGCTTAAAGGTGAAATAAAATGCGTAGTTTTGATTAAAGTATCTCACTGTTTTTCCCACTTAAATCGGCCTCACCTGTCTCATCAGCTCACCTGTGCTCCTAGCTGGACTCAATCACCAACCAACCCAGTACATAAGAACCTCTACTTCACTCACCCATTGCTAGATTGTTCTCTGTCGCCTCGGCCTCTGTCTCCATTCTGCCTTCTTAGTTTCTGTCCATCTGTCTCTGTGCCTGTTTGTTCCCCTGTACCAGTTCTCCTTGGTCACCTCACCTGTGGTTTACTGACTCTCTCTGTTGCCTGACCTGTCATTCTGTGAGTTCGTTAATGCTCACCTGTTTGCCTTGTGGTCATCTCACCTGTGGCTCAGAGACTCTCTCTGTGTCGTCTAGCCGTCACTCAGAGTTTGGTGTTAGACTTGATTTTTGCAATCAAAGGTCATTACCGGTAATATCTGGTTTCGGTGATGAGTAAAAAGGCTGAAGCTGCAGTAATCAATATATTAACAATAGGTCCAATGATTATGTGTAATGTTAAAGGAGTTAGTTGCTGTAGCAGCTACAAA
The DNA here is from genome assembly GCA_037975185.1 of Centropyge bicolor. NCBI lineage: Eukaryota > Metazoa > Chordata > Actinopteri > Pomacanthidae > Centropyge > Centropyge bicolor. Next base: position 157,922 of record JBBMOC010000031.1, on the reverse strand, counting down.
GAAGAAAAATGAATGCGACGACAGCGAAATGCTTCTTTTGGCTTGAAACCCTTGAGAGTGAAGTGAAATATGTCTGAGTTTCGAGCTGGTCAACCCAGAAATGATGCTCATGTCGTGGCTGCAGTCCAGGTCTTCCCTCGTGGGTCACCCTTCATTGTGTCCTGTCTGTGGTTTGGGAGTTCTCTCCTGCACCTGCCCACCTGCCGTCCATCAGCTCCTCAGCCTGGCAGCGTCTCCCCCCGCCCCCCTCCTCATCGCCGGATCGTTGTCACAGCCTCTGATGTGTCGCACTTCCAGACCAGCCTCGTTTACATTCTGGTGATTTAGTCTCTCGTGTTCGAACCTACATCTCCCCATGTCTGAGGATCACCGCCCATCTGCTGCTCGTCCTGCTCGTCCGTCTGCCTGCAGCTCCACGCCGTCCCTGCCAGCCGGGCGTCCCCCCTCGGTCCCTCCTCCACCTCCATCCCCCTGACTCCTCTTAATAAATGGCCCACCTGATGCCTGGGTCCACCCTGGCAGCACTGTGACATTTCCTCTCTGAGTTTTTTAATTTGAAAGATTAAGTAGCCTGAAGAGGTGAAACTAATCTTTTTTACATGTGATACAGAAAAAGCTTGATTGGTTTTTAGAGCATTTTGTTGGAGGACTGCAGCTGAATATTTGCCAACTGGCATCGGCACAGAAATGCTGATTTTTGTCTTCACGCAAAAATGAAATTTAAGGTATAAAGTGAAAGATGTTTGTTTAGCAGAAATGTGTTTTTTGGGGGGAAGGTTGGAAATCACTGGCTGACACATGAATGCAATAGTAATAATATAAGTCTCTGTATATATTTATTAAAGTACTACCTTTAAAGCTTTAAGGTCCTTACACACCGGGAGCGTTTTTTTGGATGTCAATTTTTTTTTTTTTTTTGAACTTGTATCCTGTCAAGACAAGCATTCACATCAGCGATGTTTTCTCGTCCGGCGATATTGCGACATTTATTTTTTTGCATCAAGTTCGAATTTTCAGAAGTTTCGCAGCCGTCACATTCAGTGGCGTATCCAACATGGCCGACCAGCTGATTGTTTACGTGTCAGAGAACAGAGTGCTTTTTGATAAAAACAAAACAAAACAGCTTGTTAAACGTCTTTGTTTTAACTTTCATCTATGTAACTTTAGCTCGTAAGCTAACCTGTTAAGATAAAACATACTATTTGTATTTTCACTGTCTCAAACTCAATCGTGTTGCTGTCACATAACAATTAGGTCTCGGTTGACTCCATTTCCTCTCGCTTCCTCCCGGGACACGTCTTTTTACCCCCTTGGAAAGTTGCAAAATCGCATCGCGCTTGATGTGTACACTCAGGCGCGTCAATATTTGCCTATGAATAGTTTACGATTTCGCATCGTTCCCGGTGTGTAAGGACCTTAAGACCCAGGACTGTAAATTTGGATTCAATCTGCACAGGTATAAAGTTTGACAAAGTGAAATCAGCTGTGTGGATTTACAGCGTTGACGTACTGGGTGTATTTTTACTATGATTCCATTTTTTTTTAAACTTTATTAGCTTCTTGAATGAGAGTGTTTCTGACCCCACTGATGAACCTACTTCACACTGTGCTACTATTCTGTAACACGCTGCGCTACGATTGCTTCTGAACACGCCTCGGATTCCTCGGGGAGCGCAGGCAGCAAGCAGCCGGCTAATCTGTCCGCCATAGCATTTATGCCTTCTTATCCTAAAGTACATACGATTATTTATACATTTTGTGTTTCCTGCATTACAAGCGCTCGCTCTGAGAGGAGGTGGCGCAGCGAGTGGGGTCAATTAGTTCTGGCTGAATGAATGAGTGGTTGGAGCTCGGCGTGCCACGGGTGACTGCGCTCTCCAGCAGACCTCGAAGTCACCAGACAGCAGCTATTAGTGCAGCGCCTGAGCCCTGGAGGGACGTTTCAGCTCTCATCACGCAGTAATGAAGAGGGGGAGCGCGAGGTATACAGGGTCATGTCTTTGCTGCTGGTCTGCTCCGGTATTAATAATATATACTCTGAGATTTGTCGGGGATCAAAGGTGGCCGCGTTTGTACTCCGCCTCGCACGGCATCTCGCATCGCAGCTCGGCGAAGCGTCGGGCCGAGGCTGAGGAATGTTTACGTGCTAATAAAAAGCAGACTGGAGTTAAAGAAAGCTAATAAAGTTTAACAGTTCTAAACAATCGGAGAGATTAATTATAGATACACAGTTCAACAGGTTTAAAGCTGTTATGCAGATCTTAAATATTTCAGGGCACTAAAACGCCGACTGCATCAGCTAATTTGCCAGAGAACATTTCATTTAAGTTTTTGAAAGTGAAAACTCCTGCACGCCGTCCTCCTGCTGGTGGGTTTGTTTATGGTGTTTCAGTCTCAGTGACTCACATATATAGGAACAAGCTATAGTTCCATATGTAAATACCAGGTTGGTGAAGGAAGGTAAAGGAGGCGTCTTTTCTGATAAATAAAGCAGCACATGGTCAAAAGATTAGAAGGAAGCAAAGAGCAAAAAAGGGCAAAATTGTCAAGAATGATCAAAAATGTGAATCTGAGTTTCATCATACAGAAAAAGATGACTTCACTTATAGTCATATTACAAGCAAATACTTTCCAAAAGATACAGAATTAGTAGAAAAACTGCATTGTTCTGAAGACCTGGCTGCAGAATCCCAGAGAGTGAGTAATGATACGCACCTTAATTGACCCCGATCAATAGGCTAAAATTGATTCTGACATCACATTATTCAGTAACGAGCAGTGTGACATCATCATGACACAGCAAACCAGGCTTTGACACCAGTTAACGAGCTCCGAGTCCTGTCACTCACGTGGTGGCTTTCATGAAACACTCGGTTAAATTCGGGGGAAGCCTGAGGTTTTTGGATAAATATTTTAAAAGGAAACTTGTTTTGCTTTAAGTCCTCGTTTTTCAATATTTAACCAAGACAGCGATCTGAACCAAGCTGCTTCTAGAAGTCTGAATACAACCACAAGAACATTAATCACAGGAGCCCACATTCGAGCGCATTACGTTTCACATTAAATGCGTTTCGCTAATGCAGCTTCGTTGTGTATGTTTGTTTTTGGCAGGAGAGTCGCCGCTCACTTTTTCCCCGCCGCAAAATGTTCTGACGTTTTTTTGAACAGTTCACCTCAATTATAACAATTTTCATGGCATCTATTGACAAAACCTTGTGGATGTTTCAGCAACACAAACGCACATATAGGTTCGTTTCAAGCCGTATCATGTTCTGATTGACCTTTCAGCAAAAGCAGCAGGAAAACACTCACACACACACACACAAAGCTTTTCCTCCTTCTCCTCCATCGTAAACACACAAACCACATCCCAGAAAAACCAATGGAAACGATGAACTGTACGTTCTGCTTTGCTTGAGCTCCGACTCTAAGAACATCACAAGGACGACTCCAAAAACCAGAGTTACATCATCGAGATCGGCCGACAGAGGTGAACAAATGCAGTTACGTGAGAATTGAGTTCAGATGATTTTCGCCCCGGTTAATGACTGAGAAATGGTGTTTGGGAGCAGAACGATGGTCTAATAAGCAGGAAGTGCTGATCCTTGGCCTCCTGATGACTCACAGCTTTGACTCATGCTTTGGCCGAGATCAGAGCTGAGGATGGAGGCCGGCTTTCAAGGCCGGGTTCAGGGGTGTGTGTGTGTGTGTGTGTGTGTGTGTGTGTGTGCTGGGTGTGTCTGTTAGGATTCATTACAAAGCTTGACTTATTTGAGCCAGGCTATCATTACACCATGTTTGTGTCATGGCTAACTTCTCACAATGCTCCGGAGACACGCGTGTAAATAATACATGCGCCACGGAGACGCTCATATTTATAACGGAGACACGCACTGTGACAACATGTGAACTTCCACATGTGAGACACAGCAGAGAAAGACATCACACTCAGGCCTTGGATGACATTTCCGTCAAAGCCATAAAAATTTTAGCCCATCTTACAACCAGGATCTGACTTTTCAGCTTCGACCCATCAATCATCCCTTCATCACCCCGACCTCTGTTCCCAGGAGCCCGGGGCCTCGGCACCGGAGCGCAGGAGGCAACACCTGATTTTCAGGATCGAATTACAAAGCTGAGACGCTGACGAGAGGTTCCACTCTGACTGAATTCGGGGAACTTCAATTGTGCAGGGGGCTTGTGGAAATATTGACTGATACTGACACAGACTGATAAGTTGTGAAATTGACTCTGAGTTGAACAGGGATTGAATTATATTTTCACTTTATCTTAGAGGTTTAGTCTCTGTCTGGGGGGAACATTGAATTGTCATGTGTGTTTCTATATAACTTCCTTTGTAGGTTTTGCTTTAAACTACAAATCATATGTTGGTGACTGAGACTCTGACTGGCACCTTGTCTTAACCACCAGCATCCACTAATAATTTGTAATAAATTTCCATATATTAACATTTACACATGTGCCCATTAACATCCTTGTTTATGAGCCTGATCTTAATGAAGTTTGAGTAGGTCATTCATTCATTCCCTGTAACGTCAGCAGAGCTTTTGATTAAGTGTCTAAAATCGTTCACCAAAGTTGAATCAATGATTTTGCCTTAAATTTTGTTGTTTTAAATTCTAGTGGGAACAAGGTTTTATTTTGCTTTTAACAAAAATAAAGTAACAATATATGGAGATGAGTAAGTCTACAAAGATGTGTTAGTGTGTGTGTGTGTGTGTGTGTGTGTGTGTGTGTGTGTGAGGCAGTGTGACAGAGCAAACAAGGTCAGTTTTAAATTTAAAGGATCATTTGGTTTATTTTAACTTGGGTCTGATTTTCATAGCTGTGGCCTTCACTTCCATCAGAACCAGGAAGTCAGGCTGTTTTTAATAATTTCCTTTGTTTTCTCTTCAAAATAAATGTAACTCATTTGTTCGTGAGTACAATGTTTTTATTACCAGCCACTGAAAAATAAGTTGGAATCAGTGGAAGTATATTTTAGCACATGTGGCTTCAGACTGGTGCTTTTTCACTAATTGAATTTTGGGACTGAACTCTGGGTTTGCATTTACGATTTGATGCTAATAAGCCAGCCCTAATGTATCTCTGACCACCTGTGGAGGCTGCGCGGGATTAGATCTCGACACTGAGATTTAATTTGGTTTTGTGCTAATTAAAATCTGATAACGCAGCATGCTCATTAATGAAAAGTACAAACAGGACTGGAGTTTGTTATTAATCGATGGGAGGCTGTTCGTCTCTGATGTACACATCTGTCTGCCTGGAGACAAAAAGCACAGATAAGGACGCCTGCAAGACAAGAAAAGGGAGAAAAATGTGCTCACATAAATCTCACAAATAAATGTATATCGAGCTCTCACGAGCCGCCAGCTTGGTTTGCTTCATTTGTCAAATTCAAGAAGCTTTATTTGCATCCTCTCTATTTTCCATCCATCTCTCTTTCTCTGGGGAAACTGAACAGGCGGGGAAAGATTGACGAGTTGGAGGAACATTAAAAAATGGATCCACACTCACTGTAGATGCAAACATAATTTCCATCTCCACTTAAGCTGCCACCTGTAGGAATTGATATTTAATGACTGATTTGATGGCAGATATTAGTCCCTTGGTGTTGGTGCTTTGCGCTTGTTGACTTTCCTTGAATTAAAGTGTATTTGAATAAAAGCTCGGCGCCGTCCTCTCCCTGTATTTTCTGCCGCGTGACGGTTGTCAGCCGTCATGTCTGCTCTGAAATTGACTTGCAGATTAACTGACGGACAGCTGCTCATTACCAGCTATCTCACTGATTTTGCATACTGCATCACATTTTCCCCTATCTCCATCATCAGGCCCACATTTCTATTTACATCCTATAAAAAACAGACATGACAATGCTTGAGTGCTGCTGCTGCAGAGCTACTTCTCCGATATGAGAGAGAGAAAAAAAAAATCACCATCGGACCACATCAAACTGCTGTGTTTGAATTGATTAATCAGAGATGGAGCGACGGATGGATGGAGAAATGCAAAGCAGAAGCCCATACAAACCACTTGAATCATGAATTCCACTCATGAAAAAAAAGGGTTTTTACGAACTTCTGAAAAAGACTAAAAAAAATCTATTCATATCTCTATGAAAAGCCTGAGGGTCACACACTCCATCGTACATGGCATCATTATATCTTTTTACAAGCTTTTCATCTTAATTATAGAAAGGTCGGTCTTTTTCTACAAAGATGAATCAAATGAAAAGTTTCTACATTCCCTGCTTTTTATGAAATGACGCTTGTTGACCTTGTTGCTGAGAGACACAACTCTGATGTCTGCACACGTCAGTACAAGCTAAGACCAGAAACAGGGGAAACAGCTCGCCTGGTTCTGTCCAAAGGAAACAGAATAAGCACCTGCCAGCACCACGAAGACTCGATAATTAACTCTGATATCTGGATTGTTTAATCGGTGCAACAACAGAAGCGTGAAGACGACAGTTTGTGGTTGGGTGCAGCGACTTCCTGGACGAAGTTTCTTTTATCTTAATTGTCTCAAATACTTATTTTTCTTCCTTTATAAACAATCAACCTGTGTGATGCTTCTTTATCATAAATTTCATGTTAGTGAATGAACAGTCTCACTCTATGATTTTAGTCTGGGCTCATTGATGACACCTGTGGTCATTAGTGGTAACTGCAAGTGTGATTTAATAATACAGTTCTCAGACTTTTGCTCAAAATCACAGTTTTATCGACAAAAAAAAATACGACTTTGAAACAGTCTTGAACAGGAGAAGCTCCATCAGTAACAATGACAGATAATATAAAAAGGTAGATTTATAATGTAAATACACTCAGTGGCTACTTAACATTACATTTCTTAAGTCATCCTCTTTGCTTTTGCGAATAAAAATTTTCATCTCTATAATCCTCTGAGCTTGTGAATCATATTTCTGTCCTTCATCAGACTCTGTATTTGCTTCTGGCTGGAAACAAGCCTTAAATTGGCTTGATTACATTAGCTGGTTAGCATGCTAGTTAACGAGCTGATTAAATCACGCTGGTCGTTTTTGTTGAGCCAATTAGCCTCAGTAATGTTAATTCCATTTGTGGCACAGATGAAGAGAGGACAACGGGATCTACATGTGTAAAGGTAAGAAAAAGAGACAGATTAAAACCAGTGTATGAATGTGGGTTATTATCTTACAGCCAGTCCTTTATGCTGCCGCAGGATCTTGTGTGTGTATGAGGACTTGGCGTGGAGCCACAGAGCAGGACACGACAGTGAAAGACGCCTGTTTACACGCTGCGCCGTCGAGGTGCAAATGAATACAGTCCACATGAGGACACGCACTACTTGATACGCAGCGGTACGTGTGTCCTCCAGGCGCCGCAGGTGGGAGCCGGATCAGGTGTCGGCCAAGACACAGAGAGCCTCAGCAGAGGTCCATCAGGACGGCGGCGTTTACCTGCACCCAATTAACCCGTGAATCATCGACTCCGTCCTTCATCTTCCAGCCTGATGAATTACTCCAGAGGGTTAAGTGTTGAGGTAATTGACCAAGGCTGCCGCTGGGTTTCTATTCTACCGTCTAATTATATGTATTCTTCTGGCTGTCCAGGTGTGAATCAGCGTCTGATTGGATGAAAACCAGCAGAGAGTCGAGCCTCAGAGACGAGAGAGCGATTGGCAGGTTGTTTAAGGAGCCGCTCTCGATGTGTGTGTGGCCTTATGGGAAGTATAATTTCACAACCATAATCTTTACAACGTATTTACAATAAAGTGTTTGCATGAAGTACGAAAAACACAAATTCTCTGGTGTCAAGCTGTTGATGTACTTTGGCTTCTGCTGTCAATACACACAAGGTGACAGGAAATTTATTTATGGCGAAACAGCGTCTCTGCTCCTCTGTGAGTTTTCACGCTTTAGAAAAGCGACAAAACCTCTGCAAGAAAATCTACCTGCGTGACTCAACGCCGCTGAGGTGGGTGAGAAAATATTCTTCGAACCTTTAACACATTAGCGCGATCGTGCCGGTTTGCCTTCGCATGATGTCACGAAGAGTTAAATCAGTCGGAAAAACAACGCCTGCAAAACACGATGCAGGGCCAAATCGTCTCACTGTACAAACCTCCTGTATTTTACTGTATCATGCAAACATTTACATAAAATCCTTGCATTGTCATCTGAAGGCCTAAACAAACTCTAAATACTGTTCATATACTCAAACCACCGCGTAAACACTGTAATGTATTTATTTATACCATCTCTCTTTGTGCCACCTGCACTCGGGAGCTACTTCTTCCACAGTCTTCTACACACAAACATCAGTTCATGTCCATGTGTAGTCTGTATTATTTATTTTTTTTCTTGTTATCTGCAGCTTTGTGTCTTTAAATGCTTTTAAATTTCTTCTCTGCAGTGTGTGTGCGTGTGTGTGTGTGTAAATATATTGAGAGCGACACCTTGTTCATGTCGACACACTCGGCCAATAAAGTTGATTCTGATCGACTGTAATATTGAATCAAATCCATCTGAAATGTGAAACACGGACTAAAGCACTTTGCAACTTTACAACTAGATCCTTGCTTGTGTTGTATCTACACTTGGGATAAAAGCATCTGCTAAATGAAATTGTAGAAATTGTAAAATATCCTATGATAAATACTCATGTAAACACATTTAATATTGGAGGATAATCTTTGCTCCACTGCACATTAATCATATCTTCACATAGAATTCAGTCACCGTTGAACATCATATTTAAAAGTGTAAAAAGTTTGATAAAAATATTTTTTGCATGAACACAAACAGACATTTTGTTTTTTCAATCACTGCAGCATGAACAAATCAGGACGTTTTAAAGTTGAAAAATAAACCTCTCCCAGTGCTCTCAAACTTTTTCAACATTCACCAACATTCATGCTATTACAATATATATTTGTGATAAATCGATATTGTTCACTATACTGAGAAAATATCACACACACTAATGTAAAAGTCACAGCAGAGCGTCACTGTCGGAGGCCACAGACTCCACACATCCCTGTACATGCGTCCACATTCAGACACATTAACATGTTTGAGTTGATGTTTACCTGGTTTATCTGTTTATCTGTGTTTGTCTGGTACATTGTTTAAAAGAAACATCACAACTCATGAACACGACTGTCATGGAACTTGCCCATGTTTGGTTGTGGTATTTACCGCTCTGTCTTCTGTTTGTGTGCAGTTTCCTGGAAGACATTTCCAGCCAGATTGGGTTTACATGCAGAGTTAAAAATTACCCGTCTGACTCAGATCGACTCCAGCAGAACGCTGTGGTCTTCGGGGCTCACACGCCCCCCCGCCCCCCTCCGCACAACCGCCTCCAAACAACACACTCTTTTAATCTGAGCGAGTCTCCGTGTATCACACGAAATTCTGACATCAAACGCCGTCTGTTGGTACATGTGAGAACATACAGCGTGGAGGAGGGAAGGAACCGAAAACATGTGAATGCGCGGAGATGAAAGCAGCCGGAGGAAAAGCTCGGGCGGCTTCAAAGAGGAACACCAGCGATTTTGACACGTGTGCCTTATGTCATTCTCGCCGTTACAAGCAGCTCATGAAAGACAGATATATGTAAGAGCTGATTAGCCCTAAAGTGCTCTTACATAAGAGCTCATTGTTGAGGTGTTCATTAGTTCCATTTTATGGCGAGAGCAACATTCAAATCGAGGTTTTCACTCAGAGGAACATCCAGTTGCTTTTTGTGCTAGAAGAAAAAAAAAGTGCTTTTAACGTCATGTTTATAAATCCATTATTCAGAACTGCGTCACTTAATTGGACGAACTCATTATGCAAACATCACATTGATTTGAAAAGAGGTTGTTGTTCTGCTCCGACGACTCTTTATTGCTCCTCCATAATTTCCCTTTTAGGGTCTTTTAACTCATCCTGCGACGTGTTAACGGCAGATCTCTCGTCTGATATATCGTCGAAGTGACAGCTGGAGCACTTTGTCCTCTAATCGCAACTTCCGTCCAATCAAATGACCTTATTTACAAAATTCTTTTAGTGTTATGACGTTGAACGATTGTGTTCAAAAGTGCAACAATGACAAGATGCTTTATGAAGAGTAATAACTCTGAATGACCTCAGATGACCGGACGTTTATTCTCCTCACAACAGCACGGATACATAAAGAGCACTGACAGTCACACATATATCAAAACTATATATAACAATGAAGAAATATAATGTACATGCCAAGAAGACGTCACACAGATCCTGTAAAACTGGTTCTGTGCTGAAAACATCATCGTCAATTACCGTTAAAATAAAAGGTTCGAATCTACAAATCTGCTTTTATCAGCTGCTCAATAAACTCAGACTTTGGGGCAAAACGTGGAGCCACAAGCTTCAGCTCCATGAAATCGATTTTACTTTCGTAAATCTGCGTTAAATCTGTGAAGTTTCGCTCACGTGACGGAGCGATCTGCCACCCTCTCTCCGGCTACGCTTCCTGGCACAAATTCCACTGTTACAATATCACGTGTTTTTGATTTGTGTTGAACTTTCTTCTGATTACACTCAGAGGACACATGGAGCTCGATGATTTCAATCATAAGCTAGCAAGTCCTTTCTGCTGGGTTTAATCAGCTCCAGAGTTTTCACCGCAGTCCGCCGAGGTCCGACTCAAGTGGGACATTAATGTTATTTGTTCCCAAAGCCTTTTGTCATTACCAATTTCAAACAAAGCGCTTTGAGTAACTTTTCTCACAGAACGCCGCCGACAGTCGGAGGAGGCCACTGCCGACCGTGAAAAACCCAAACAGCCCTGCTCCCGCTGTCGCTGCAAATGCATTCAGGTCCACTTCATCACTGCAGGAACGGCGGCCGTGCTGTCGAGGCTCGACTCATAAATCAGCCGACGGATTCATCTGTAAAGAAAACAGAGACGTACAACACTGTAAGTCTCACGAGTCAGAGCTGCCGGCATGTTGCTGCGCCACCTCTGAGCATTAAAGAGATGAAGCAACGCCCGCGAGCCAGCTCCAGTAATCAAGTCTTAACGTCCCACCTTCGTCTCTGTAACATCTGTAATACGTCTATAACTCCTGGAATCCAACTCGTCGCTCGGGGGGAAGTCATTGTCGTCACTCCCCGCTGTGCTCAGCTCGGTGCTTCCTTGTGTGGGAGTGACGAGATCAGAAATAAATGCGTTCACATGCTCCATTCTGCGCGAGGTGTCAGACGGAAAAACTCGACTGATGAAGATCTGCTTCATAACTGTCTCATTTCTCATTATGAAGTTTTTTTCCTGTGCTTCTAAAATTACAAAAGAGGAACACTGAATGTGCAGCTGATCTGTTTTTATTTTTATCTCACATCTTCCATTTCAGCTTCAAACAACACAGAAACGACCTGTTCTGAGTTGTTTGGTCGCTGGATAATTTGGGGCCATTTTTTTTTAGAAAAGCAGTATTCATCGAACTACTACTTTTAAATCAGACAAATGATGATGTTTAAAAAGGAAGACGACACTAATCCTCAGATTTAGGCTCCATTAGTCGGAGTTCTCATGCGTCTTCTCGACAGCTAGAAATAAATGTTTTCAGTAGTTTTTAACAAAAGAAAATGAGACCTATATTTTCTCGCTGTAACCGATCCTCTAAAACATAAAATCTTCACGCTGATGATAACGACTGTTACATTAATTATGACATGATATAGATGATCCTTTTTGCCGGAAGCACACGCAGAACAATGTGACTTAGATTTAGATTAATGACGGTTGGGACATATTGCCTCAAAATGCTGAGCGTGCAATAATTTTTTAATGTGAAAATGTTTTTCCCTCTTGGAGAAGTTCTTTATCTTTATACTTTATCTTTAAAGTGGATGCAACATCTTCCTGAACTTTAATCAGCTGCAGACTATTACATGCATGTGAACTGTGACCGTGTCTATTCAGGTCTTTGCAAAGCCTCGTCTTAATTGAAATATCATTCATCTTTCATCGCAGCCACGTAATATGTTTGCACTAATGCACACAAAAAAATGAAGGCTCTATTATTATATCAGCAGTAGTTTTCACTCATGTCTTAAGTGAATGGAAATGAAGTGGACGCCACAATCAGACCAAGACCAAATCAATGACAATGATCCGAAGTCCCTAAAGACTCGGTTAACATGCTCTACTTGCCTCGGCTTATTGAGTGAAGACTGCATGGGCTTAGCTTCATCATCTCTCCTCCAGCGGGGCAGAACGGACTCCTAACTCCTGTTCGATACCATAATGAGGTCTGAAGCATCCCATTCATTATCACGTTTAACACTCGAAATTGAAAGGAGTTGCACCAGGCCATCAATGGAGAACATCGATATTCGGACTCTGACACCTCGGAGAAAAGTCTCTTGACCAGCGAGGTGTTTTATATTTTCAAACAAGCAGGTTAGAGGTTTTATCGGGTCGGCACTCGGACGCGGGTTTGCGGTGTTTACGATCAGATCGATGGCACTTGATCGGACATGAGATGTTCGACTGAACATCAGATCGACAGCCTTTAAGATAAAGACAATCAATTAGGAACATCGATCATCTCAGGCTGATCGGTTGTGAAAGCAGCCGGCGGTGGTTGGTTTTTAGCAGCGTTAGCTGCGTGACCTGTGCAAACATTTATGGTCCCAAATGATGAAGCTCAAGAAGGTCGGGTCGGACTCTTCCAACTGTTGGATCAACTGCCATGAAATTAGGTCCAGACCTTGTCCAGTTCTTACTGGACTAATGATGTTGTCATGAGCCTGACCTGTGCTTTTATTTTGTTGTGTTTGTACTTTTACTTTCATTTTTTTGATTTGGACAGAAGATGTTTGGCAAGTGTTCAGTTTTATCAGTCAATAAAAAGGAAAAGCAGTTGGCTTATGTGGGCTTGGCACCATGCGATGCTTTTAATATCAGTGCTGATGCAATATGAGTTTTTGGGCCAATCCCCAGACCATACTTACAAGAACATACCAAAAAATTGTCATACAGTCTGAAAAAGGAAAAGTAAAGAAATCTGGATTTATCTGCTGACGAGAAGAAGAAAACAAGACATCCTGTCTGACCACACAGTCGATGCTATGGGCACATTTCTGTTGTTACCGTAAAACTCCTGGGGTTCAAAACCGGGGCCAAAGCGGGACACCGACTTCCAGAGAACTCCTAAGTATTAATTGATTGAAAATGTATTAAACAGTGTAGCACCCACAAGACAAGGCAAAGAATTCAGAGGGTAAACGAGATTAAATTTAACTGGGGAACAGACGCCTTTGGGCTGATTTACTTTAAAATTATTATTCAAGTTAATATATAATATTTTAATTAAATACTTGTTTGCTCAAGGTCAGTTTAGGATCGTTCTCCGGGCACTCGGTGCAGTATTTGTCGGCTTGCCACAGAACACTGAACCGGACTATCAGGACACCTGGAGGAAACTAATCAGAGTCACACAGTGAGGTGTCTGATGGAAAACATCACATCCTCTCACCTAACTTTCTCCAGTTGAACAAAAAAAAAAAAAAAAAAACGGAAAAAAGAGTGACCTCAGTTCAGATCCAGAGACTGACACCGCCGGATTTCAAACGACGATGGGAATTAATATCGTGAGAAAATCATCAACCTTGTAGAGAAAACAACTGAAGCTCCAACAAAACCAAGAAGCTGGATTTCAGAAAAAGAGAAAAAGAACGAGTCCAAAATGTCTCACATCTCCACCGTAAAGAAAGCAAGTGTATTTCTTCTTCTTCTTAAGGAAACGTATGGGAGTAAAATTCCCATCCCAAGTTCACTTTTGTACAGAAGCAACAGAAACCATCCTGGCTGGAAACATCAGGAGGTGGCGAGGGGATGCGCTGGGCCCCCGGACGGCCCTGAACATCGACACAGAGCAGCAGTGGTATCGATGAGACCAGGTTCCTGTGCAAAACCCAGAAGACGCCAGAAGACAACAACAGCCTGTTCACCCTGCTGCCGCCTGGCAAGAGACAGAGAAGCATCAGCTGCCGTCCGACCAGAGCTCAGAGCTGCTTCTCTCCTCGCTTCATCCACCTTAAAAATTTATTTCAAAAAAGTTTATTTTCATGTATATCATTTTTATACAATTTGTATAGTTTAATGTAACTTATATAATTTATATTTCGATTATGATTGATATATAATTGATTTTTTTGTGAGTAGCATAAAGGGACAACTTGCTTTTCATTAAAGACGCCATGTTGCAGGATGATAAATAAGTCAACTTTGCCCCCCCCCCTCACCTTGTATTCAGTTGAGGGTGGGAGGATTAAAGCCTGAGCAGATGAGAAGAGAATGAGAGAGACTGTGTGAAGCAGATTACTGGCGTCCGTGGTGTTCACACAGATTTCATGAAGCTAATATCAAAGCAACAGCTGGAGGAAAAGGCCGGGCAGAGACACATGAGGACAGCCGCAGAAAAGGGAATGAGAAATGCAATCTCCGTAATGGAGGAGGAGCTCGCCGACGACTGCGTGCACATGTGTGTGTATGTGTGTGTGTTTCCATATATATTCATACGCAGCTCAGCCCTTCACCACTTTAAAGCACATTTTTCTGTGGGCTAACTCTTCTGGGCTAATATTTTATACAGTAGCAAACTAAAACCTCGGGATGAGAATTCAGAAGCCCTCTGATTGAGAACGTCTTAAAAAATGCAAACCCCATCAAAGAGCTTCGCTGTGAATCCATATGAACATGCAGCTGCTTCTCACTGAAACTCTTTTTTTCTAAACTCTGAACAGATTCTTTCTTCTCCGGCATTGATGTACAAGGCCGAATCCAAAAAAAGTTGGAGCCATGTGTAAGACATGAATAAAACAGAATGTGATAATTTGCTAATCCTTTTTCATGTACAAGTCTATATATTTAAAGTTTGATCATCAGCTTCATTCATTTGTCAATATCTGCTGATTCTGTATTGGATGCAGCAACATGTTTCAAACAAGTCGGGACAGGAGCAACAATAGTCTGTGAAAGTTGTGGACTGATCCAAAAACACCTGTTTGGATCCTTCCACAGGTAAACAGGTTCATTGGTAATAGCAATATAATATAATATAATAATTCAATTGGTGATAGGATCATGATCACTTTTCAAATTTCACATCACATTTTAAACCTCAGACAACTGATGTATGTGTATCTTTAACTGTTAATCTTATCTTAAGACAGTTTAATACTGTAGCAGAATTCATTTCCTGTGGAAGATAATCGGCCCTAAATACTGAAAATCCAACAAAAGAAAGTTTACATCTAGATTCACATTCTCTGTTTTAAAAGTAGATTATCTGTTACAGAGCTGAGATTCAAATAAATCTCACAAGTCTCAGAAACCTGACCGCTTCAAAATAAGACACTGCTTGTCTTCAACTAGAGTACAGTACAGTAAATGTACTTGGTTACTTCCACTAAATGTGTTTCATACCACAGAGCTGACACATCGGAGGCTCTGCCCGTGTTATGTAATAATTTTGCTTTTAGCGGCAGTGAAAGAAGAAGGTCAGATTAAGGAGTGCTTGACATGTCACAGAGTTCAGGGACTCCAAACATTAAAAATGAACCAACACTCAGCAGTTCGCCTTCATGATTCTGCTATTTAAGCTTCATCTGCTGTTCAAAGTGAAACGACAGTAGGTCAAAAGTTGACGTATTTTGTGCTCCGTTATTTCTCATCCCAACCATGAAACATGAGGCCAAGGCTAAAAGCTGCAGTTCCTTAAATGAGCACTAGGGGCAGGCTCCAAAAGGGAGTAAATTACATTTGACCTCCATGTTAAAATGTAAGTGAATGCATGTTACGCTTCAAGTTTTGAAATGCTGAAGTCAGTGCTGTTGGCCTGTTCATGTTTGTAAAACATTTGATTGGCAATAAAGTTTCCTTAAATGTGCTCAGACTTGTTGCCTGTGATTTATTGCAGGGGATAAAAATGTAGTTAGAAATGAGATGATTTTATGTATTTGACCTTAAAAACTCTTGAATACATTTATGGTTTAATCTTTATGATCAACTAAAGTTTATATGTATCAGTTAAATTAACACACAAGGTTTATGTATTTATGTCGATATGTCTTTGCAGCATGTGGGAACACAGAAAAAAGCACAAGTTTAATTTGAGTTGGACCGGACAGTTTGAACAGTGAACACGCTGAGCACTTCAGATTATTCGGTTTGACCTGCTGCTGCACAGCTGGAACGGTCAGAAACATTAAATCAGATCCAACTGTGAGACAGAGGCTGCACATAAATTTACACTCTCGAAAAACTTTCACTTATAATTAATGCAACTTTTTTTTTCAGGTTCAATCTGAAAACAGCGATTTGTGCCGTGAAAAGAAAAAAAGTAGCCGTGAGTTGATAAGTGATGAAACCGGGCTAATTGGCTGCCTGGCTGGTGGGCTCCGCCGGCCGAGCTCGAGTCGTACTTCAGTCGCTCGCTGCGAAGTCAGAGCCATTATCATCTCCAGCTGAATTTGGTGGCAGAGGTGCTGCGAGCTGGAAATTCAGCAGGGAGCAGAACAAAGCCTGCAGACAGTCACATGAAATATACAGAACTTCGAGTGAGGAGCAGGTACTGTGTGCTAATTAACAGGGACGACGCCGGCGGGG
>JBBMOC010000031.1:112124-136325 GCA_037975185.1 Centropyge bicolor | reverse complement strand
GTCAGGCAGAGAGGGGGGGGGGGCAGGGGGGGCAGGGGGGGGCTGGGAGAGGACAGAGATATAGTGAAAAGTTGAAATGGATGATAGTGAGACAGAGAGCAAATAGGAAGTGGAGACAAAGAGAAAGAGGAGCAGGAGGAGGAGGAGCGTGATGATACATAAAGTCAGAGTAAAAAGGAGGAATGGATGAAAGACGTGAACATGAAAGAGGGGGAGAGGGAGGACGCAGGCTGTGTCCGGCGTCCTGGGATCCTGCCGCAGTCTACATTATTCATGGCGGCACCCGATTCATCCAGGGTGACTTACATCGCTCATCATTTACATGCCATCACCTATGAATTATTAAAATAATGAGTGGTGGCTCTGATGATCCATAAAGCACGGGGGCAAACTCCCGGAAGGGAAACATCCACGTGGAGGTCAGTCGCAGGCAGCCAGACCCTGAATAAATAGTGATGCACGGCTGTCGCATTTAAAGACCAGAGGAAAATGCTTCTTATAGACGATGCCATAATTTAATTTTCACAGAGAAAATAAAATAAGAGTTACGGGAAAATAGTGCAGCGTGTGACGCAACTGGCAGGAAAACATCCCCGCCCCCAGCGCCTGCAGCCGGGCTGGGGGATCAATACCTGAAGCAGTGATACAGCCCAGCCCTGTTGGGAGCATCGATACCAGCATTCAGAAAAAATTTAATCCATCCATCTCATCACTTTTAGCTTCTCTGCCGCTGATCACATTAGCTTTAGCTAAATGCACAATGATAAAAAGTGTGATTCTGGCACAGGTGAAACTTGGCAGCCGACTCCGTGTTCGTGTCCACGTCGAGCCACTCAAATCGCCTTACAGCACGAGCCCAACCCATTCATGATCCGACGGGACGGTTTCACCCGAGGACACTTCCACATGTCGTCTGCAGGAGACAGAGACCGCGACCTCCTGAGCCGCCGCCGCCGCCGCCACCGCCGCCCAACATGACTCATTACACACCTCAGAGCTGGGCACTAAAAATATCCGGCTCCGACGTTTGATCTCGTCGGATCTGGAAAGATCAAGGCTTGATGAGGTGGGGGGAGCATGATGACATCTGGAGCACACAGTTAGAGAGAAGAGCTTTTTATAATAAGCTGCAGCAATTAGGCTCTTATTATTTTAACGGCGCGCTCCAGGTCTCCGGATCCGGCCTCGCTCCTCCTGAGCGACGAGGCACCGGCTCCAGCTCCGCGTTGGCTTCAACACAGAGATTCCTTCATCAAGCATCAGGCTGGAGTCCAGCCGGGGGGGGGGGCTCTCTCCTTCATATTCTGTCATGTCTAATAAAACCAGTCAGTGTTTGGCCAAAAAATAAAAACTAGTCCTGTGAAACATTGTTAGAAAAGATGTGAGTTTTTGTGCTTTTTACTACAGAAAGTGTTGATTTATGATAAAACAAACCTAAAAATTTTCTCTCTAATGAAACTGTGACATAATAAAGTACAGACTTAGTGGCCTGGATTTATCCAACAATAATAAGAATATCTACGACAAAGTCTCATCCAACACGTCGCTGTGATAAACCAGAGGAGGCCGCTGCATCATCGCTCACTATCAGCAACTATAAATAAAACTTTATGATAAAGTCTGAACTTCTTCTCTCTCACACAGACGTTTTTTTTTCCTGCTGCGCACACTTGTGGTTTTGGAAGCGTTCGAGTTTTCCAAGTGTCCCACAATGAGTCCAAATACCCAAAGAGAACTGGCTGGGAGTCAGTTTCCACCCGGATCATCTCATCAGCCCGAGTTCAATCCAGCCTGAAATCGAACTACCAGACCAGTCCACATAAGGCATTGTTAGCCATGTTCTATATTTACTGCTGACGGGCCGTGATTTACTTATACCATCGGCCATATATAGTTCATTTCATTAAAATATGGTTGCACAGTAGGTCGTTATTATAAACTAGATCCAGCATCGAACATCAGAGGCTGCGAGCGCCCGGAGGTCTGGCAGAGCAGGACCAGTCTGGATTTTAATCTCTTTTTATGAACTGTAACGTTCTGGCCGAGCGTCCCATCGCTCTGTCTTCACTGTTCAACCTTCCCTCTTCCCACTGAGCACAGTCACTGTAGGTGAAGAATATGAACTGAGTCCTGTGAAACATTCCTTCATTCGAATCAAAGCTGAAGCCACAAACAGCTCTGGCAACCGGCCAGCCACTGCACGCCAGATCTGTGGAGTAGTTAACAGGGATTTTTTTTTTTTTTTTTTTTAGTCGATGTGTTACGACGATTGGCAAAGAACTGGGTTTCGATGCCGACGCACATGTTAAGTTGTGGCAGAGTTTCAGGCCGTCACATGGAGTGTCAGGACGAGGATTTCTGTCCATCCACCAAAGCTGAGTGTTAGATATTTTTCTGCTGAGAACAAGGAAACACGTTAGGAAAATCTTCATCGGAATACAAAAATATTAGAAATTCACTCTGGATAACTCCCATCCAATAATACTGTTAGACAATGTGGAAAAGTAAAATCGATTATCCAAGAGGAAATGTCCCATAATAAGTTGTCGTCCTGCTGTCAGATGCAGTTTGGAAACATGTGTTCCAGCTTATTCCAGTGTTTTCAAGAAAACGAGGCACAGAAATAAGAATCGATCATGGTAATTAAATAAAGATATCTGGCTTCTTATTAGCCAGCTCTAACTTTGTTTAAACATCCAAATCAGTTCTGTGAGCAGGCCGGACTCTCTCCTTCATCCTCTGTCATATCTAATAAATCTAATAAGTAATAAAATCCAACAGGCACAGTTTGACATAATGATTCAACAATTCAATGTTATTTTACTGTTTAGTTGACACCGTAAAGTCAAACAGCCTTAAACTGAACTGAACAGTCTGAGCTCGTTGTTACCTGAACAGGTGTCACAACATGACGTGTCCTGAAGCAACATGTCCGACTCTGAGGAGGCGAGTTCGAGTCACGAGCTGCTACGTAAAAAACAGAAGCTGAAGTTTGCAGGAGTTTAAAACTTGTATATAGAGGTAAAGAGTGGGCAGGTTGAACAAAGCCTCAGTGAGTGGGTGCGTTTGATTTGCATGACAGCTGCTGCCATATGTTACCTGTGAATGTGTGGATCAGTATAAACACAAGAAATCTCACACCTGGAATCAATTTTGAAACCGAACGCAACGTCTGTCGGAGAAAAAGCAAGTATTTTGTTGTAAATAATTCTGTTTGCTAAACATTTTATTTATCAAAGTCCTTGAAAAGTTAAACCCCAAATTAACCAGTGGAAAAATGAGCCGAATGTGCGGAACGTCTTCGGCGTATGAAAGATAAACAAGCTCTCAAACTTTTCTTGACAAGGTCTCGGCCTCATTTTTTTATGGAGCCTTTATTGAACGTCGAATGTTTTATTCAGTCTCATGCTGTTACAACATGACTGTGTTACAGAATAGTTTGTTGTGTAAATGTTTGCACTTCAGAAACAAAGATGAAGAATTTAAAAAAGGATAAACTGGCTTTAACTTAAATCTGTGAAATGTTTGTTTGTTGTTTCTTTTTTGCATCATTTCCTCAAATCGTAAACATGTTTCTATCTTGTAAACTAAACAGTAAACTGGTTCTATAGAAATGAGTTCATACTGGATGTTCATAGTCTTGGACGGGTCATGGTATATTTCACAACAGGCCTGATTTAGCAGCAGACATGTCGAAGCACATGTGTAACTGATCACATTAATGAGGGCTCAGTTGGGCGGTGGGTGGATCGCGGTGGATCGGCTTTATGGACCGCAGTTGTTATCGACGTTCGTAATTACACGTGTGCTCATTCCTGCTATTGTGCGTTAAAATGTCTGACTGGAATTAAGATCCGTGGTCAAGTTAACAGTTTGTTTGATGGGTTGGCTCACGGAGGCAGATTAGTTTAGTAAAAGTCATGTTACGGCTTTAAAAAACTCACTTCAACTTATTTCTCTGCTTGCTCGAGAATCTCCAAGGTTCCTTCAGCCAAAGTCCGTCCTTCGAGACGCGCAGTGAAAAACACTCCTCAGACAGGACTTTTCTTGGCCGGAGAGACTCGACTGAGCCTGGATTCATGTTTTCCCAGAAGCCCGAAGTGAAAATATAATTTTTAATACTGTATGTTATCTTACTCAGAGGAAAGAGAGATCGCTTGTTCTTGCTCAGCAAAACCCTCCTGGAACTGCTTCAGAAAAGTTTCTGACTGCAACAACAGTCCGAGGTTCAAAGTCGAATCATCTCGTCTAATTATGTCTCTGAACCAACACGGCCTCGGGCAGCAGCTGTCAGTGAGACTGGGTAATAACACGGGGGAAGGAGGCATTAAACATGACGACGGATGGATAGAAGGCTTCGGCAGTTTTATCTGAAAAGCATCAAATAGAGTGAATAATTAATAATCAACAGTTGGAGAAGCTTCTTTTACTTTGAGAAGCTTCACACTTTTGTCTCCAAAATTAACTTCAGATACCAACGCTAATTGGTCCAATTAATGTAACGCTCTATTGGACAGAAGTTAAATGATTTACATTCGAGCCCTGTTCTTCAGATCCGCCCATCAGATCACAGGCCCACGTTCAGTGAGTGAAACCCTGCAGTAAAACCTGTCCATCACGAGGGGATCCAGTTCAGTGTGATGATCAAAGCCACAATGTGATATATCGTAAAAATGCTAATCATTAATTACTGTTAATCATCGGGCGGAGTCGGTTTAAAACGTCTCTTTAATCTTTGCTCTCCTTCGAACTGAGCACAAATCACACGTTTGTGCACATGTTGAATCACGTGTAAAGAAAAGTTCAGTGATCCACATTAAAATGATAAATATAATTAGGGTTGGTAGAAACAATATAAATTTGGCCACGGTAGAGATTTGTGCTCTACCGTCATACCGTCGATGATGTCATCGCACCTACCTCTGTGTGAAAATGGCTGCAAGCACAGTAACAGCAGAGAAGGAGGAGCTGGTCAAAAAAAGCGGTGCTACATCCATGATTTGGATGTAGAGGGGGCAAGCGGCAACCTCCGGCGCTGAAAAATGAAGCCAATGCGGAAGTGCAAAAAAGCTGCAGTTCCTCGAATAACCGCTAGAGCAGGCTGCAGAAGGGAGTCAATTACATTTGAGCCCCATGTTAAAATGTCCGATTTTACGACAGAAAAAAACATATTTACAGCCTGGTTCAAAACATGGCTCTAGTCTCATAAGCTGTTTTTCTACTCCATGACAACTCTGGGGGGGGGCGAATTTTTTTATAAGGCGTTCATTTAAAATATACAATATACATCATCATGCACAATTCATAGCTGTCAATCTAAGTGGCGCCACTTTGATTGACAACTAGCCACTGACGGTCTAAAGGGCGTCACCCCGGCTAATTCTAGTCACTGAGTTTGGGAAAGAGATCGTCGTGGGGTTAGCCGGCTAGCAACGATATTTAGCATTTAACCTAGCTGGTTAGCCGTAGCTAGTTTGATTATTTTGAATAAAGCGGCTTTTTTCAGCCAATAGCGTTCATTCAGCCGGCCCATAGGACCCGCCTCAGCTCCGCAGTCGCTCCACCTCTTTGTCCATATTTGGAGTAACCGGAGGTAGGCTACCAAGATGGCTACGCACTACGATTTGCTTCATTTTTGCTCTTCAGAAACCAATGGGTGACGTCACGGACACTATGTCCATATTTTATACAGTCTATGAGAGGGGGTGAATTTTTTTTTAGCACACTCATTTAACATATGAAATTGTGCAAAATGAAGAGACTTTGACTGACTACTGCCTGCTCCAATCACGGAGCTCATCTAGTCACTGAACTTCGCCTGTGTTTGTGCTGTTTTTGCCTTTCTATATTTTTTCATGTAAATACTGGATAAAAACTTTCTTGCTGAGCGGTTCATTGTACTAACAGACTGACCAAAAGTCGGCTCTCCCGTTTTTTTCCTCTACTGGTAAGTATGGTTGATGAATTAGCATTGGGCTCCAGCTAGCTGCTGCCGGCTGTGTGGTGTCTCTCTCCGGGACGTCTGCGCTGTTTTCTCGCTGTGTTTGTTCTGGTCTTTGTGGAGCTGCTTGTTGGCTGGAGTTTGACTGTGCTGCCGTGTTGACTGTGTTTCTCTCGGGTGTCCAGGACGAGTTTCTCCGTGGGGAGACGGCGGAGGTTGAGCTAAGCTAACGATGCTAACAGGAGCGTCTGGTAGCTGCTGTCATTAAACCTGCTGAAGTCAAGACATAACGTAGAACTGCTCCGGTAGCTTTTATAAGTGAGAGGAATGTAATTGTGGTGCGTTTGATGAAATTATCGCATCCTTCAGACGACGCTGGTGATGAGACACGTTCCGGGCTCCGGGCCGGAGTCAGAAATCCTGGATCCATATCAAGAAACCGATCGATGGTGTTTTCTGTAGGTTTGAGCCTCATGAATGTTGTTTTGAAGCCTTGGCGGCGAGGACGTGACGCTCGGGAGGGAAAAACGACAACTCGTGTTTGGTTTGGCTTTTTGGGAAATATCTTAAAAAGCTCAAGAGAAAAAGTTTGCCTTGATAAAAAGAAGTGCAATATTAGCCAATATGTAATGACGTATATGAACTGACGAGATGAGAAGAAGCAGCAGGTGAAAACATCAGATCTTTGCACACGTTTCCATTGTGTTTTTCACCGTTTGAGGTTTGATTCGGACTCGTCTGGACTGCAGCTCTGACTCACACACACACACACACCTTTCCTCTCTCCTCTTCCCAGCATCCTCTCCTCCCTCTTCCTCCGCACTCACACAAAGTGAGATAATTAAACACAACAGAAGCTATCACCACCCACACACACACACACACACACACACACACTCCCTCTCACACACACTCTCTCTCTCACACACACACACACGCTCACACAGTTGGAAAACAATAGGGCCGACTGTCCTTGAAGAAAAGGAAAATAAAACAACAAAAAAAATAAGACAAAGCCAGCAGAAAATGCTCGGTAAGCCCTGGGTAATTAATTAGGAATGTTCAGATTTAGTCATGGCTTAATACCCAGCAGTGCAGTGCTAAATCGCAGCGAAGTGAAAGCTAATTAGGCCTGTCTCTTAAGTCGTGATGTGTTTTATTTATGACTGCATTTCTGGAACGTTTTCTCAATTTCGCCGGCTCCACCGCGACGACCGGCAAATTTTTACGCCGCCGGTTTCAAACTCCGGACGTCACAGAGCATTCATAAATCTTATTATTGGGCGGAATGAGCCTGTTAATAATGTAAGAGAAGAACAGTGTATGAATATTCATGTTCCTGTGATGGATCTGGGCGAGTCGTTACGAGTCGGCTCGTGGCTCCGCCCCCGGGCACACGCTCATTCTTAAAAGCTGTTCATCATGCGAAGGTGTCATCGTGGACGAGCTGGTCCGTGAAGGCACTGAAGCGGCTTCCAGTCAAACAGCTCGGCCTCACTGTTATCACACTTTTACACTTTTTTTTAAATCATTATTTGTTCCGTTTTATCAAAGAGGTTTTGCTGACATCAGTTCGTCAATGAGTTGGTTCGTTTCTGTTTTTGCTTCCTGTCGGGTAACAAACATTATTTGGAGCCGACTTCTGAGATGGAAAAACACTACTTTAGTTTTGGTTATTTTATATAAAAGAGTTCTGTATTTTTTGTTTTGTCATTTTTCTTCTCTGTGGTTTGAAGTGGCCACATGTGTCTGAATGAATCCCAACTTTACAACATGTAAATCAGAGAGTGATCGTTAGTGTGGGTGTTCATTGTGACAGGCCTCTTTCAGCCCTGATCACTGTTGTGACTGTTCGACTCTTATAATGACCAAGGAGGCTTTTTCAAGATCCAAACTTTCACTGTTGATAATTCAGTTATGAATATTAAATGTTTGATTTGAATCAAAGCATCTTTGCTTTGGAATCCAACGAGGAACGAATGTTTTCCTGTGATTTTAAATGTTGTAACTGGACCATTTCAGTGACTGGACGTTGAGCCTTTAGCCCAGGTTAGCTCTTGTTCAGCTAGCTCTGCAGTGCTATGAGTGACAGTGCTCATCACAAGGCAGAAAAAGGTCAAAGCCAGAGAGCAGGGAGCAGGTAAGAATCAGGCAAAGACACCTGGATTAAACACAAAGAAAACTGGAGACATTCGACTCAGAGAACAAAGCTGAAGTGACAAAAGCTGAAGTGAAGTCAGCACACACATTAAATACACCTGGAGTGGAGGAGAACAGGTGAAACCAATCAGGGCGTGGCAGCCAATCAGAGTGGCAGGAAGTGAAGTAACTCAATCCAGACTCTTTCAACATAAAACAGGAAATAACTCAACTAGAACCCAAAGAACCAGAGCTTGAGCCACTTTCCTGTTTACACAGCTGATTGTCACCAATTTACACATCACTGAAGTCTTTACTCGTCAACTTTGATGTAATTTAGTAAATTGTTGGTTTGTGTCTACACAAACTCACAAATACAGTCGCTGCTGTCTCCTGATCCAAGTCTCAATGAAACTCAGAGTGAAACCGATTTTCAGAGCAATTTACAAACATTTGGTTTCTATTTTGTTTGACTATGAAAAGCACAACATGTCACTGGTGTCTCATGTCTCTCTGCTGGATTTTGCTTCGTTGACTCCACCTCTGAAATCAAACATACCTCCTTTCCAATCTCTACTTTTTTTTAAGTGATTAGTTTACGTAGAATAAAGGTTGGATTTTGAATATTCGCTTCTGAGACAAATGAGTTTTTGTGCGTTGGGAAAGGAGGGAATGTTGCAAACAGAGATAAAACAAATTTAAAAGCAAATTTTAGTTTAACTTTTGGACGAGTGCAGCGAAAAGACCGACATGGATATTCACACATCGACAGCTCGCTGCCCTGGATCTGATCAGCATGTCACTGTCTCCTGAGCTAAAGACTCTGAACCAGCACCAACGATCTCCCTTTGTTTGACCATTAAACACCCGGGTGACCTTAAGGAAGTCTACAGAGCCCCGCGGTGCGTTTGGAGGGGACGCCGTCTCCTGCCGTCAGTCTTGCCCCCGGCTTCCTCCGCCGCTTCAAAGACCCCGTGGGGCCCCCACAGCTCATCATTAATTGATCCGATTCTTGTTTGCTTCTATTTATAGCAGCCGGCTGCTGTACAGTAACACTCTTCTCCTCCACGCTACATGAAGCTCACAACACTGGTGATGAGGCGCATTATGATCGGGCCGCGCCGCGTCGATGTCGCAGCGGGACACCTGAGAGACGGATCTACGGTTTGTCCTGTTTTATCTCGTCTCTGTCGCTGTCACGTCGGCGGAAAAAGCGAGCGCGCGCTGTGGGGGCCTCGCAACATGGGGCATGCATATTTCAAATGCTCAATCTGAATAGATGGCATCACCACGTGCTCTCTCGGTTGCTAGGGGCTCGATGGGGGGCGCTGCCTTTCTGGCGGGGGCCGTCATCCATATTGAATGATGTTTTTGGTTTGTGTGGCGGTCATGTGACTTTGTTTTCCTCCAAGAAGGAAGCAGACATGCGAACCCCACCAGTGTCATATACAGTCAGTCAATCAGGGTTTGTTGGTGTTTATGAGTCATCCTCTTATACACCTTATATACCTTCTACAAATAAGTTTCTACGGCCGCCTTTGATTAAACACACACAGCAACAACAGCTGCATCAACAGCAGTGGAGGTAAGAGTAAAGTAGTAAAAGTAACAATGTGAAAGTAATCCACTACAAGTAAAAGTCATTCAAAAACCAAAATTGAAGTAAAAGTACTGAAGCATTATCAGCAAAACAGATTAAAGTTTCAAAGTAAAAGTTCTTGTTCTGCAAAGTAAAAGTATTTGTTCAGCAAAGTAAAAGTATTTGTTCAGCAAATTTAAAGTACTAGTTCTACAGAGTAAAAGTACTTGTTCTGCAAAGTAAAAGTACTTCTTCTGCAAAGTGAAAGTACTCGTGCTGCAAAGTAAAAGTATTTGTTCAGCAAAGTAAAGAATTTGTTCTGCAAAGTTAAAGTACTTGTTCTACAGAGTAAAAGTACTTGTTCTACAGAGTAAAAGTACTTGTTCTGCAAAGTAAAAGTACTTCTTCTGCAAAGTAAAAGTACACATGGGCCCTGTGAGTTAGTCGAGGAGGAGGAAGTATTTAGTTTCCTTTTATACTTAAAAGTACTACTACCACACTGTAAATATATTCCATTGCAAATAAAAGTCCTTCATTTAAATTGTAACTGAAGTACAAGGATGTAAATATTATTAGCAAAATATAATAGAAGTGCCAAAAGTAGAATTACTCCTGTGACTGTTGTTCTAATATATTTTATACTATCAGATCTTTATGACCCTTGCATTAATGTAAAAGCAGGATTTTTCTGTTGTAGTTGTTCAAGCTGGATCTAATTGGAACAATTTTATATTCTACTGGGTATTTAAATCCACAATAATGTGTTGACCGTTTTATGTACAGTTAGTATTTTCATCCAGCGGCTCCTGACAAAAGGTCACCAGATAAATCTGTGGGGTCTCGAGCTGATTCATGAGGTGGAAGAGAAGGAAAAACAAAAGTTCTGCCGCACGCGTTTCCTGCTCGTTTCTCTCGACAGATTATTGAAGGGTCATTGGGTTGTTATTGGATGAATTAACATATAAACCTCTTTGTGTACGTTTAATCCCGATTTAATTATGGGCTGGAACTGCGGCACATGATTTCTGCATGGCCGGCAGCGGAGGGGGAGGACGAATGAGGCCGAGTCGTTTGCAGTGTACATGACGGAGTGCGCAGTTAACAAATTGGATGTGGAAATCATGTGGGAGAGAATAATGGTGTAATAAATGAGGAGGATAAAAGATGTTTTTTAATCTTTCGCTTCTGCTTCTCATTACAACATTACACTTGCAATCACTCGTCTGCACGCTGTTGTTAGCTTCCACACGTATCCTGCACATAACACACTGGAGAAATGTGCAAATATCAGCAGTGAATCTTCAAAGTGTCAACATGATCTTTATCTGCTGAACTGAACTGAGCTGCTTGTGAATTCTGACACACAGAATTTGTATGAACCTTTGTATTTTAAGGGTCATGCATTTACCATCAGACCATTTCAACGGGAGGGGGGAAAAGGACGGGAAATCATCATATTTTCATGAGACTGTAAATCAGGATGTGCATAAATGAGTGAGTGAGCAGAGAAGAGAAAACCTCTGGACAACAAGACGAGAGAAAAAGACCAATAATCTCTCCCTGGAGGCCTTCCTATTTATAGGCCCAGAGTGTCTCTTCAGATTAAGGTCAGGGACAGCCGTCTGCTGCCCTCTGCTGGAGGACACACCGTCTACTTGTAGTATTATTGTTTTTAAAAACTACAGTATTCTGTGTATCAGATCCAAATCCTTTATCTTTTTTTATCAAGAATATTAGATGACCGCAGTCTCATTCTAAAGATGTTTAATGCTCGGTGTACATTCACTATATGCCTCAAATGGTGACCACATGGCTCAGGATGTAATTCAGTTAATTGGACCATGAATTTACAAATCACATCCCACAGTGGGCCCCGGGCGATTGTCTCTTAAAGCTCACATGATGTAAAAAGAACATGAAAATCAAAGAGAGAGAGCGAGCGAGAGCGAGAGAGAGAGAGAGAGAGAGAGAGAGAGAGTGACCTTTGGAGTAATTGCTGCTTGTCCAACAGCACCAACATCCAGCACTCACCTCTTCACAGTTTAACAGTGTGAGGCCTGATTATAAGCTTTATAAGGGACTGAGCTCAGCCCCAGGGAGGAAGAGTCTATACTGAAATATAAGTACATACACTCACCGGCCACTTTATTAGGGACGCCTTGTTGGCAGGTGGGTTGGAGCCCCCGTCTGAGCTCGGTGGATGTTTCATTTCCTCCTGCAGTTTCCAGCGTCGACAATCATCCCACGTTCAAACTCACTTAAATCACCAACTGCAACACTTTATTTGAACGTCGGCAGATCCTTTCGACCACACTGAGCTGCCGCCACATGACTGACCGGGTGGATAATTGTGTTAACGAGCAGCTGAACAGGTGTACCTAATAAACTGGGCGGTCCATGTGTGTGTAACACTGAATGGATCCTTTTTATTTGTGGACAAACAGAGCTGATATTAGAGCGAGTCCAACATGATCCAGTTTGCATTTCAGCATGAAATAAACCGACTTCAACCTGTTTGATATCGTGTCAATAATGAATCAAGTCATGAAAATAAAAAAAGACATGAACGAGAGAAGAAAACTCATGAAGCCATTTGATTGTGACACTAAAAAGACTCTTTCTCTCCACACACACTGTTTTCCACAGCAATTAATCCGACATGATACCCTGTTATATTCACTCTAATACCTCATCATTACTTTCACTTAATCAATGTTTAACAAGCCTCCGGTGTTGTGTACCACGGCCAGCACTGTATGGCATCGGGTTGCAATGTCGACATAAAGACCACGGATTAAATTGACGACGTGAAGCAGCAGTTTGAGAGCGGGTGGAACTGACAGACGGGACAAAGCGGAGAGGTTCGAGCTGTGAGGTCGACGACAATCATGACAGTGTTATTGGTTCGGTAAGAGGCAATCAGCACCTGCAGCCTGAGTGTGGAACAAAACACATTTATCAAATGAAAAAGCCTGAAAAAAAAGAAGAAATAGAAGCTCATTTTAATGTTGACAGACGTGATCTGTCTCACACATTTACTGAGGACGAATCATAGAAAAGAAAAAATGTAACATGTAAACAAAGTCTGGAAGTTTATATCATGTTGTCTCTAATATATTTAGATGCAAAGCTCAACCTTCCTGACTCATTAATTATTAAAGCAGGATCCTACAGTTTCCCTGACAGGCTCATATCATGTTGTACCTTCTATTAAAGTAACACATTACTTCACATTGTATCAAACAAATCCAACACATCTTGTCCATTTGAATTTAAAAAACTCAGCTACAATAAATAAGAAGAAACAATAAATAAGAAGAAACGATGGAGAGATGATATTTGAAAATACTGTATTTTGGGTCGAGCACTTTTACAGAAGATCAAGACATTTCCTTCAATCAAAACAAGGAGCCACTGTTTCACATTGACGTCCACATTCGACTCTTTCAAAAACTGTTATAGAAAACAAAAACATGACAAATGCTCAGAAATCACTTTGTGCTATGAAACATCACAGCGCATTGTCGAAGAAAAGCCCTTTATGTGCGACAGCGTCTCAGGAAACATGATGATGAAGAAATGAAAGCTGCAGCAGATCAACCAGTATTTACACAACTCTTTGGTTCTTTGGTCCATGTTTGGTTGGATTGATGCGTCAATTATAATTCTGCCGATTCGATACATGAGAAATATGAACAGAACTGTTTTTGGGTTCAGCTATAATTCGTATGAAACAGCATTAATTATAATCATTGTCTCTTGTCTACCAAATCTGATGAAACTGGTGTCGTCACTGTTGCTATGACGACTGCTGTGATTTGATATTTTCAATTCAGGAAATAATACATGTGGTTTGTTGATTCAGTGAAGCAGTAGAAACATGACTCTCTGACCTTTATTGTAACATAAAATTTGTGCTTATTCTGCAAATATCTGTTTTTCACCTCGTTGAAGAAAATTTGGACTAAACACTCAGTTTATTAACTCAGGTTTCAAAATCAAGACTGAGAATCCCGATGTTGAGGATTCAGACTGAGTCACTGTTGAAGTAGTGATTCACATCCTGCAGTGGTGAAATGGTTCATGGACACTTCAGATGACAAAGGCAATGAGCAAAGATCACACACGTGCATCCCAGCAGCAACATGTCAAATGTTCCCCAACACTTTTAAATCGGTCACTTATTACCTTTTGGACATTATGAAGCAGCTCTGTAACAGAGCTCAGAATCCCTTTAGCACATAATGGAGAATACCTGAAATCTCCTTGGATCCTAAAAAAGGTTTTGACAAAGTGAAGAGAACACAAAAAGCTCTTGCCTTCATTTTGTGGAAGCTTCTCAAGAAATCACCTGCAGGCTTTAGTGAATTTGATTCGGGAAAAAGAATCGATCTTAAAGCTGCACTGGAGTCGATATTTTCTAAATTAACAAAGGACCAAAAAGACTGTGAGAAGGGAACAAACCCACAGAAAGTTATTTGCAGCTCAGCTGAGCCGTTTTCAGCACAAAGCTCCAGACGCTCACTGAGCATGCTCAGACGAAGCGGAGCCATCAGCAGCTGGACTTACATTCATCAGGTGGCCAAAAACACCACTTTGAATGAACTCTAATGTTGCTCAGTGTCTTCTGGAAATTTAAACATTTTGGTTGATACATTCATCATAAAAACTCATAACATCAGTGTTGCATTTCAGGATTGTTCAAACGGCTAAAAAATCAGCTACTGCAGCTTTGAATTGTTTGATTTTTTTTTTGTTGTATTGATGAAAGGTGTTTCTAATATTCTGGCCCTTTCATATATTTACATGGAGGTGAACATTAGAAGCACCTCCTGCTAAGATTGGATTGCATTGGTTGCACAGACGTACCTAATAAACTGACTCCAAACTGAGCTGCAGACGTAACAGGTTCATGCTCATGTGACGGGTCCTGAGAACTTTGATGGAGGAGAGAGACAAGTTTCCAGATGTAGTGAAACAATGAAGGAAGTCAGCACAGAGACACTTATCTCAGCTCATGTTGTTGGATCAGTCCAGAGCTCTGCACACGGTCCAGACGAGCCGGCAGACAGGAGGCCTTCTGTGACACAGACCAGGACAAGAGGAGTCCAAATATGGAAATGGTCAGATAAAAATAAGGATTGCTTAACTTCCCAATCTCGGCCCTGAGTGGAAGAGCCAGGGCTAAATATAAGAGGCTGTGGTTTGTCGTGTCTCGCCTCTGCTGCAGTTCACAGGTCTCTCACCATTTCATTAAAGTCCTGTTCCTGCGCTCCCAGCCCAGAAAGCTGGAGGAAGAGGAAGCTGCAGAAATACAGCAGGGTGTCATTACATACAAAATAAGTCTGATTGCTGCCGGGTGTGCCAGCGGGTGTAAACTGGCACATGATATTTGTTCAGCTCGTCTCTTCTCTCCCCCGACACCTGTCGCATCCGAGCGGCGTCTCCACAAACGGACGTAATTCTCCCTTTTTACAAAAGCCGTTAAAGTCTGTAAGTGGCTCTGCGGAGAGCCATAAACAATCATTACAGCACACTTTCCCTTTGTCCTCTGCTCTGTGTCTCTGCGCTGGGGTTTGGTACCGTGGCAGAATCCCCGGCAGGCTTCATTTCGAGTGCGGCTCAGCAGAGTCCGGAGCCACGGATCCTCGTGGATCTGCAGCCAAATCTGAGCTCTGATACTCTGTGTGCTCTCAGCGCTCGGCGGGGACTTAAGGAAGGAGGTGTCCTCTTCCGCCTTGTCAGTACTTATTAATCCCAAAGATCCTCACGCCGTGCAGCTGCGGCAGCTTGGGGATGAGCACGGTGAGCAAGGAGACCGTGTTGACCACAAAATGGACCCGGTCGTATTTGGTGTAGAAGCTGGTTAATATGTACCTGGATCAGAGGAAAATCAGAGGAGAAGAGTGTTACGACACACAACCAGGTTTCAAACTGTTCAAACTGTGAAAACATCACCTGAAGTACTTGATAACCTTCCACTTATTTTTCATGATAATCAGGGCAAGATGTTTCCTAACTCACACACACACACGCTGCCAACACTGAGCTCAGTGAGACGGTTTCAACACACACAACAACAGCGTTGCAACATCAGTGGAACTGAAGCGTGACCGAAGCTGATAACCTTCATGTGAAGCTCACAGCTATGGAAGAACAGTTTAATGAGCAGACAGGAGGGAGCACTTCCTGTCCGACCCCTGACTGAACCCACATGTATTCAAGGTGACACAATAAGAAACTCTGCTCGGCTGATATTTTTAGCCGTGACTTCACGCAGCAGTGAAGTTCTTGTGGCGAGCTCAGAATCAGGAATTGCACGTCCTGTTCTCTGCTGAACAAGTGAGGACATGTAATAAAAGGCTCTCGGGAGACTTTCGCAGATGTGTAGCTTTTCCGTCTGGAGCCCGGACACTGACCACTTGGCTCTTCCTGCTCGTGAAACAAAGCGACTAAGAGGCCTTTGAAACTAGTGTGTAAAAGTGCACCTGCAAAAAAAAAAAAAAAAGACTGCCATCACTACGATGTTCAGGCTGAGCTGGCAAATCAACACCGGGGAAGCCGAGCACTTCCTGTACACTGAACTCTGCAGGTTAATGAGGACAGAGAGGGACATGAAGGCAGCTATACGCTAACGAGGCTAACGCTAATCTATCAAGTCTTTGCTAGTGCAAACTTAAAAATAGAGGCGAGACGAGTTCACGATGCACCCAATAAAGTTTGACGTATATCCGTCTGATGCACGTCTGATTACTTCCTGTCTACAGCAGCGTTAGCTTCGTTAGCAAAATTATCAAAAACTTTTTAAAAAACTCTATATAAAAAAACATATTATTTCCAATGTATAAAGCAAAAATGTGAAAAGTGAAGGAAGCGACTTCAGGGTGAAAAAGCTGTGATCACTAAGGATGCAGGCGAAGGCAGCGTTACTGTAAACAGGAAGTAAACAGACGTGGAGTTCAGAAAACAGAAGCACCAGATGACTCGAATCAAGGGTCAAAGCAAAGTGTGATCTGTGATTCTGACTTGACAGACGTGAGTTATTCTGGTTGGTCTGTCTGTTCCTCAGCCTGCGTCCCAGTTTAGCTCCTCAGCTGTTCCCCCCACCTGTCACCCCCCCCCCCCAGCGTTAGCTTCAGACTTACAGGACAATGGGCGTGATGGTGAGGAACTTGCGTGAGGCGGTGAACTGCACGCCGTAGTCCATCTGCTCCCAGTGCGTGAGGAGGCGCGCCTTGCCCTGGTCCGGCGTCTCGAACGGCGTCCCTTTGACCGTGTGAAGCAGGAGGTACATGCACTGCAGCCAGAGACGAGAAGAGGGGCAGGACGTTAGTTCAGAAGAGGCTAATTACTGTGCTCCTCTTGGAACAGTGAGGTGATGCAGCTTGAATCATTACTGGCTCTAACTCATGACAAAGAACATGACTAAGCTGTGTGTTAACGCTCCACTGACCAGGTTGTGGATGAGGTTGGTGAGGGTCCAGACCACCGGCACGCTGGCGAAGGGGATGCTGAGCAGGATGACGTGCAGCAGGCCGATGCCCAGGATGTAGGACAGCCACATTCCTCGGCTGTTCATCACCCGGGTGTTGGGGTTGACCTCGCTGTGCGCCGTGCCCACGTTCATGACGGCGGCGGTGCCAGCTCAGACACCTAATGTTGGACGTAAAGACAGGAAGTGATCTCAGTTTGAAGTCAGCTGTGAGGTTAACTGAATGAAGCCTGATGGTTTATAAAAGCTCACCTGACAAATCATAACATATCCTGATGCATCAATATAAAAATCCTTATCTATATAACAACAGTGACACTGATTTTAACCATGTGACTCAGTCCTACACTTTCAGATAGTGTGCAAAATAACTTGATGATGATTTTAGACACCAACCAATCAGGAACCAGCTTTTTCTGGGGCCATGATTAATATAGATTTTTTTTTTAAAAGTGAGAAAAACTTCCTGCCTGCTCAACAGTAACTGATTAACAGGAGTAAACAATGACACAACTTTATTTTTCAGTTCTCAGAGTCTGAAATGTAAAAGTCTTCATATTTATATTTAATGTTGAAACTGCAGTTAAAGGTGTTTTATATTATTATTCAATCAAAGTAAATAAATCATTTTACTCACTGCAGAGAAAAATGGCTTCACCTCCGACCTGCACCGGCTCCGTCCGTTATCTCAGTTTCTGTCTTATCGGTTTTGTCTTGATGTTTTTTTTGGAGGACCGACGTGGCTCCGGTGTTTCCGGTGTCATCCGGTCACATCGTCCGGCTCCAAACGAGCTCCGGTCGGCTCGTAAACACGCGATCAACCGACGCTCATCCTCCACTTTTTCCTCCGTCTTCCACACAAACAGCTGCTGACAACACGGCACCGACCGCGGCGTGACGTCACCGCCGGTCCCCCGCCGCTCAGCCGAAGCGTTCCTCTCCGCACTCTGCCGCGATAGGCTGCAAAGCATCACATGTTTGAGACCAACCAATCACGGCGGAGTGCGATGATAGGACGTGGACAACGCCTCCTTCTGACGTCACGGCTGAAGAGGGCTCGGAGGAATAATAACGGAAAAACTAAAACGTTTTTCTAAAACGTTGAGGGAATGAAAATTAATTTGAGACATTAAATAGACGTTTAAAGATAAGATATAAACAATTATTTTGTGTAATTTTAAACACTTTTTTTACGTGATGTTTTTGTCATCTCTACATTTATTTTTCCCTGTTGCAGCAAAAACAAGTGGAAATTTGACACTTGCAATAAAGTATATATATATATAAAAGAAAAGGTAGCTCTTACAGATACATATTTTTTTATGTATTTATTTTTTATTTTACACTTTTTTCTTTTACAGCACATTTATATAAAAAGAGAAAAAATATGCTGCCAAAAAAATATGAGTCATGCTTTCTTGCAATAAAGTACAAAAGGAACCAGAGTAAGAGTGTAGAAAAACTACTGCTTTTTTTTTTTTGGAGTTTCATTTTTACTTCTTGAGATTTCATTAAACAATTCTGTGAACTAATGGACGCAGTTGAAGAAAAGTCAGAGGAATGGGGAACATGAACGTCTGCACTACATGCAATTCATCCAACAGTTGTAGAGACATTTCAAACCACACTTTATGGTAACACATGAGCACAGTCATCAAAGTCAGGGGGCTTCATCCTCGAGGATCATGAAAGTTTAAGAAAAGTTCATGGCAAACCAGACAGTTGTTGTAACAGTTGAGTCTGGGCCAAAGTTGTGGCTCAACCAATCCGGTGATAGAACAACAGGTCAACATGGACATGACACATCAGCACATGTCTGAAAATAGAAAAACTCTTACAGCTATTGAACAGATATAAAACAGAGAAAGACACTTGAGATAAGGCTTGGTGTGTATCATGGTTCTGCCGACATTATTTAAATGCACTTTATTAAGAGATAGTTCTATTTAATTAAAAATGGCTCTGACGTGTCTCTGGTTAAACCTCGACATCTACATACAATAGGAGGCCCTCGACGACTTCTGTACTCCAGAGGAGACCTCGCTGGAGGCAACGAAAAATGACTGACGGGGCCAATGCTCTGGTCCCAAAATCAGAGATCAACAGTGTCATGTTTTAGGTCCCAACATAAGGCCGAATACTAATTTAGGCCCAAAGCAGCCTGAGGCCAAAGGGTCAACTGTGTTCTGCTTGCATGCGATGTTAAATGACACCCACTGTTTGTAAGGGGACCCCCGTGGTGAGCGGCAAGAAACAGGTTGGGCTGACTGACGGTGGACTCTCTCATACGCTCGTAGCCTCGGGTGCTGTAGTCGTGTTAGCCGTGTAAACCTAGAGCTCTGTTCAAACTATGGATGACAGTGCTGTGAGATCATCGCTGGCACGGGAACAATGGCCCAATACACGACATTGATCAGACCGACCTCAGGAGGAGGCCGACGATGACGCCCACAGATGCAGCGTCGGATCAACCAGTCGTCATCTGGATATATGTGACATCAAGAGACACAGTGTAGATTTTAAAAGGAGAAAGTAAACTGAAATAAAATTAGATTTCAAAATAAAATCTGGAAACACGTCACTATTTCAAGGGGGTCTGCTGAAGGTCGTCTTAAACTAGCAATGTTGTAAGTTTAAGCACAAACATAAGAATAAGTTTAGATTAAGCTTTAAATTATCAGCTCTTTTGTATGTTTTATTGCACAGAACCATCTGAAATGTAAACTCAGTCACGCAGGAGTACATGTCTGATCTTTGCGAGAAGAAAACTTTGGCTGCCACAAACGATGATAAAATCAAAACTTCAAAGTCCTTCAGTCGTTTCCATTTCATCACAACCACATGTGTAATAGATCTTTAGATATGTTCCTCTGTGGGCTACATTTCTCTACACTTCGGCCCACAGGTCATCTGGCTGAGCCCCCGAGATGTAATGTGATGCTAACGTTAATTGGACTCTTGACAGTAATAAAAGCTGCTAATGATGATTCATGTTGGGTTTTGTTCTGGCATCAGCAGCTGCTTTTAGCTGTTAACTTAAATTCTTCATATGTCATTAGCAGTTTTCTTCTCAGTCTCCCTCAGGCAGAACTAAAAATTCATAAACCTGTATCAAATGATCAACTACAATTTTACAACCATTATACTGTAATTCAACAAATAAAAGGACAGAGCTGAGATTTGGAGCCAGGACTTTTATGCCTTTATGCACTAATTGTAACTGAACTGGTGCAAAAGCACTTCATATTTCAGGATTATTACAAAGTGCATTTATCTTGTTTTAACATCACTGGTCGTCACCAGCATTATAGGATTTCCTAATAGTCTAGTAGTGATTGAAGCTTGAATAGTCTTTATTTTAAAGACAGTTGGAGTAAAATAATAGATTTTAAAATAAATATTTTGTAATGAATTTTAAGTTGTTTATTCTATATTGCACAGATGAATGAAATATTGCATTGTTCTTGGCAGAGGATTTTGGTTTTCCATCTCTTGATGCACCACAGACTGCAGTGATGCTGCAGTGAAGTTAATTCATCCAAATAGTTTTATAGAAGTAGAGGCTGCACATCCTGCTGTTAGAGCAATATAAGATGTAAAATACAAAGATGCTGATTTAAATTGAAATTTGAAAATAAGAAACTCTTAAAATATCACTTTAGATTCTGGTAAATGATGATGTGTATGTGTCATAATCTTTGACATTTCACTGACTGATTAATCAATAATGTGATTTTTAGCCATGTTAAACTCCAGCTTTGTGTCTTCATGCTCGTACAAGACATTACAGATTTTAGCACCTGACAGTTTGTGATTGACCAGCAGATGTCGCCATCAACACACTTTGAAGTGGCTGCCTCCATC
Source organism: Centropyge bicolor (assembly GCA_037975185.1). Lineage (NCBI taxonomy): Eukaryota > Metazoa > Chordata > Actinopteri > Pomacanthidae > Centropyge > Centropyge bicolor. Next base: position 115,310 of record JBBMOC010000031.1, on the reverse strand, counting down.
CTGCAGTCATGTAACTTTCACACAGGCACAGTCAAGATTAAACAGATATGATGATGAAGCACATCTTGTTCTCTGTGTGTTCCTACTTGTTAGCACTAATCAACTTTAATACCTGGAACGAAATACACAGAGAACTACATCTTCTTCAGAGGTTCTTGTTTGTATCTGCACAGCCGCATTGTGTAACGTCCGTGTTTATGATGTGACAGGATGTGTTTCGATTCAACTTTTTGTTCATTTTAGAGGCTGCAGTTTTGCTGTTGCTTTATACAGAGAGCTGTTTCTAAAATTTTGCCATTCACATCAATGAGGGTCACATCCTCTGTAGACAAAGTAAAATCTGACTACAGTCGAAATATTAAATGTAATCTGTATTCAACCATCCGTGTGGTTCTTTGCTGGCAATTTTTTTTCAACCAGTATTTTGTGTTTCCACGATTTTCCGCACGTCTCGCCAACATGAATATTAGTGAACTTCGTGAGTTCTGAATCTGAGTGAGTGTGCAGATGAACTAACATGCGCTGAGGCCAAAAGGGAAAATTGTTCAAATCCATCACAAAAATTAAAAAATATTCCAAACTTGTTCTGCAAATCCAAACATCAAGGCAGGAAAATATAGAAATATGCATGACTGTCAGTGCGAATGTGGTGCTGAGGTGGTTGGCACTGAGTGGCCGGTGGATGAGCTGGATGTGACAGGAACGACACTGCCGGGCGCTTTTCTCCAATGGGAGAGGTGGACTTGTGACCCAGGCAGGCTTGGATGATAGCCCCGCTGGAAAAGGCTGACGCAGGGAGTCCATTATTGCCCCTGGAGGAAGCTGAGGATTAGAACACCAAAGAATTTCAATAAAAGAAGTGTCTGTTTGGGGGTCGGGGAGGGGCAGAAGGATGGTGGTGGTGGGGGGGGGGGGGGGGGGGGGGGGGGGGGGTTCCCCTCATTGTCCCAACAGTGATTGAGAGCAAGAGGAGGGGAGTGGGACGGCATTGTGTTCGCAGCTCCTCTGAAGAAGGTGGTTATTAGGGGGGATGGCTAAGGAGGGGTGAGGGATGGGGAGGCTGTTGACTCTTCATCTTGTGTGAACAAAGTCTCTGGCACGTAGCCCTCTTCTGTCCCTCTGTCCTGGACTCCCTTGTTTACGAGTGCCATGAATTCTGTCCCTCTCGGCGGGGACCCCCACCAACTCCAACCTGCACCGCCGCACATTGTGGGGCTTAAGTGCCCTTTAATTAGGCCTCCTTGGTGTCCGGCTGAAGACGGCGGAGGGTTTAGGCTCTTCCCTGTGAGGCCTCGCTGAGCGGCTCACACACACCAATAGAGCTGCACGGCCGACGGATGAAGTGTTTGCTGCTCTAATGAAAAAGGTTTATTTGGGGGGAAGAGTTCTTGTCGTCTTTGTCCCGCGTCTTAAAAAGTCCTGACAAAGGCCTTGATATTATCTTTAACACCCTCCCATTTCCAGGACACATTAGCGAGGAGGTGAGGTCTCCGAGCAGCGAGAGGCACATGACTTCCAAAAATTCCCCCCGATGAATCATGACAGTCAACACGACGCACTTCCTGTACAGACCGAGCACACCAGGACTTTATTATCACTATCTGGTCTTAATGAATCCGGCAATTACCTCACACATGGAGGCAAAAGAAAATCTGGTTCGTGGTGGTGAAATTCGAACGGGAGATTTTTGCACAGAGAAGCCAGAATTCATGCAAAAATATGTAAAAGAGCGTGGATTCACATAAATTCACCCATCATCCACATACACAGCCAAACACATGCTCAGCTTTGTCATTGTGATGGAGCACATTTCATTATCATAAGAGCAAAAAAAAAAAAAAAAAAAAAAAAAAAAAAAAAAAAGCACAGGATCCGGAGCACAAAGGGGGAGGTGGGCAAGAGGCATTGGGAATTTGCTGAACTGCTCCGGCAAAATGAGTAATTTCTGGATGGCTCATTGTGTGAAGAGCTTACCGGGTGAAAGGAGGAGGCAAAGGAAGGATATAAACATGGGAGCAAGTGAACTAAAGTGAACGATGGAAGGAGTGAGAGACAGAGGAGAACGATGAAAAGGAGTTTGTGAAGGGAGCAGGGCGGGATTGGGCGTGTTCAGAAACTTTTTCGCTACAGCCCAGTGTGTGTAGATACCCTCCTAATCCTGGTTTTATTGGCTGCCTGTGTCCAGCCATGCCGGTCGGATTGAGTAGGGAGGGTAGAGAGTTGAGGAGGGAGGGGGGCGAACACATGTCCTTCTTTGTGGTAATACGCTGATTAGGCCTGAGAAAGAGCCGGACCTGGTTACGGCCTTTCTCAGGTCACCGTAGAAACCGGCCCGGTAGGGGACCTCTGTGAGCGCCTCCCCCTCCTCTGCACCGACTGATGCAGACACCGAGGCCTCGCTTTGCAGAGGTTTGTGCAAAAACACCACCACCGATGTTGTTGAATCATAGTTCATTTCAAAATCGGGCTCCAACGTTCTTGACCTTAATCGCTGTTGCCTTTCCAGACAGTTCGCATTGCACTTGTGGCCTCAACCTGGGAAACGTGGTTTCAATGTTGTTCAGATGCAGACCGCAGACTGATTCCTTTGCCTGCGCTCATAAATTAGACCACTGTCACACACACCCCCCCCCCCAATCCATCCCTGGCCCTACACACCGTCTATAGCTCCTACTGAGCAACTGTCATCCAAATCCCAGCGCTGAGCTCGGCACATTTCTGACGACGCCATAACACACAACAATGTTGGTGATCGAAAACAGACCTGCCTCATTGTCAGCACGGCTATGACATACCGCATCTTGACTTGAGGCATTGAAAAGTCATCTTTATTGGTAGAATGTCGAAGACTCCCCACCTCGCCGGGCTGGAGAGCAGGCTCCATACAAGTTTCACAAAGATATCTATCAATTATTGTCACATTTAGAGAGTCGGAGGAACCGCCCCCCCCCTCCCTCCTCAAACAGGGCGGTAGGTCGAGTGCTGCTCACTCACTGCCTGTTTCCCTATCTCCTTTGTTATGGAGGAATAAAACAGAAGGGGTGGGTGGAGGCGGGCGCTCCGCCGCTGACCTCCAGACTGTGGTCAGTGGGCTCTGGCTCTGCGGTGGGCACCCGGCCTCCACGCTCCCAGCCCCTGCTGAGCCACCTTCCAGCCCCCTCGCTCCACCGGGCTCGCTCACGCCCC
>JBBMOC010000031.1:0-111732 GCA_037975185.1 Centropyge bicolor | reverse complement strand
CACACACACACTTTAATATTGGGCCTGTGGATGAGGCATCCTGAGGGAGAAAAAAGTAGAGAGAGAGAGAAAAAGATATCTACCTTAGGGAAGAACCTCAGAGAGAGGGAGGGAAGGAGAGGACGGGTAGGAGCGTGTGTGCATGTGTGTAAGAGACACTTATTCTCTTAACTACTAGGAGACAGACACACTTTCCTGGCCCGACTCAAAGAAGGGGGGAAAACAGGAGGAAGATTTTTTTTTTTTCTCAATATCATTTTAATCTTCCCCTCATTCAACAATCAGGCTGCCCTAAAGCTTCTCTTCCTGGAAACTCTTCTTCACTGCCTGCTGGAAGTTCTATGTATTGATCCATCTACCCTCTCACACACTACAAGGCTTACCTCATGGATTTGTATCTGATTGGATATTTGATGTGTGTGTGGTTGTCCAGCTCACGGGTGCTTGGAGGCTATCCCATCTGGTGGTGAGTACGAATCCACAGTTTCAGCATCAGAGCCTATAGCCGCATAGAGAGAGAGCGAGCGAGAGAGAGAGAGAGAGAGAGAGAGAGTGTTTTTTGGTCAAATGATCATTTCTGAGAGGGCAGAATGTGCACTTTCAGTTGACTGCGTGGAAAAATGTTCTCCGGCCCAGTCCAAAGAATCTTAACCTCAAATACTAGTGTAACGGAAAAGGCTCGCCGTTCTTTTTCCCCTCCACACTCACAGGTCCATTTATCATATTGGAGCATGTTGTGATGCAAAGAGGATGGATTTCTAGTTCAGATGATTGAGTTCTTATTAGAATTAGCGAGCGTTTGCCATGTTGATGTGAATCGTCAGCAGCAGCTCTGTGACTCGGCGACACTGTGAGTCAGTCACATTCATCAGGACACAAATTGTGGATATCGCTCAAAGGACAATGACAACACTGACGTTTGCTCGTGAGAACTCAACAAAGCCTGCAAAAAGGCTCCTGTTTCCAAAAACCCTGATCAATTTCCCTCCTTGAAATACAACCATATAATTTTAGCAGTGCCTTTGGAAGTACAACAATCGTGACTTATAAGATCAGCGTCATTTTGTTTTCTTTGCTATTGTGTGTCACTGTTCGACATTCAGGCCGCCGGCCCCCAAACATGCCGTGAATTCAATCTGATTTTTTTTTTTTTTTTTTTTGTGGTTGATGTGTGACAAGCATTGAACACAAAAATCCATGTCACTGACAAAGTTGTGCACAATTTAAAAAAAAAAATATTACAAATTGTGCGGTTACAATTAAATGAATCTGTTTTTCTTTTCTTTTTTTTTAAACTGAAAAACACTTAAGCATATCATTTTGCTTTTCACCACAATTCAACCCCCTCCACGACGGATTTGTCAGGAGACAATATGTTTAGGTGCCGCAGGGTTTTATTCTTTGTTAAATTATCCCAGATCGCTTTTGGCACCAGCAACTGAAATTTAGAGGTTTATCTCATTACAAATTCAGCTACATGCAGCTGACCTCATGGCTCCTGGTCGTCTTTTGTAACATAAAGCTTCTATTTTGGAGATATTTGCGTGGGCGTATGACAAAGCTCTTTTGGCTCACGGCACAATACTTGTCAGAGCTACTGCACTTTTAGTAGCCCAACTAGCATGTGGTCCCAGCGTAGTGCCGTCCAAACCGCCAGCATCTTCTGGTTTCATTTACAGAGCAGGCGGCTGCCAAGCGCACAGGCCACAGGGCTGAAGTGTTAATGGCAGAGAGGACTTTACAGCCGCTGCTGGCTTCGGCAGGAACCGTCAGACAACAGCGACAAAGAGCCTGGGATTCTCTCTCTCTGTGAATTACCTGCAGCTGTTCTGTTCAAGGAGCTTACATGACACATGGTATAATGTTCGAACCCTAACAAAGCGCACCACCTTTGATTTGGGGAACAAATTTTGAAGTGCGGGCTGGGCGAGGGGGTTACCGGGGCGGGCGGGCGGCGAGATGAGACGGCGAGCCGTAGCTCCAGGTGACTGGGCAGGTGCTGAGGAATGGGTGTCAAACGGCGCTGTCGGCGGCGGCGGCGGCGGCGCCCCGCGGCGTCCGACACGTCCAGGAGGAGACAGAATGAGGCGGTGCGTCAAACGAGAGGGTGCCGAGTTTCAGCCAGGGCCCGGACAGGCTCCTCTCAGCTCCTGTCTCAGGGGCGAGGACTCGGCCATAAATTCTCCAGCCAAGGTGGGACGGGTTGGAGGGAAGAGGAGCTTTGACTGCTTCATGCCTGGCAGCCTTGCTTTTACAAGATGGGCTGTTGAAAACAAAACAGAGCATAAATAACTCGGGTGATATGCACATATGCGTGGAGGAAGATGAGGTGTAGTCGAAAGGAAAGGCGTAGCAAACTAATGAGGTGGGTTTGGAAAGACGGGACAGAGCGGTAGCACGCCTCCTTGAAATGCAAGAATGTTGGAGAAGCGGCGGTTTTGCAAAAAATGGCCAAAAGTTTGAGAGAATTCACGACAGTTAAATCGTCGTGGTGACCAGACGTGATCCACAGGTCGTCCAGAGTCTCTGTCCAATCATCTGACAGCACCAGCCTCTTAGATCTGATCCTGGTCTTTGTGTCTCTTGTGTTTAATAGTTGATGAATATCAACATATAAGAAGGACCGAGACAGAATATTCTTATCACATCAAGAGTCACGAGCAGTTGTGCATTAGGGAGTTCTCGTCACCTGTTTCCAGATCAGCTCGAGTCGCTCTGTCAGACCGAGACCTGTTTGTGCTCCTTGCGTAAACATCGGCGCTCATAAGTGAATGATGACAGTGACTTTCAGCGAGGAATTACCTCCGCTGAATTTACGCCAGGACGAGCCGCCGAGCATCGGCAGCGATTACCGGTTCAACCTATCACACGATGCTTCAGTCCAATAACACTCTTAATCCTCCATTATCATCGCCACTGATACATCGACATGCAGCGTCGTACAGTCGATGCAGATTTCCGTGGTGCTCATAATTTTAAGTCTGTCAAATGGAGCTTAAGAAGACTTGAGATTTACATTGTTGTGGTTATGAAATCAAACAGAGAGACAGGAAGTCGGATTGTTAAAGTGTTAATAGCTGCATGACGATCTGATCTGAAGATAGTTTTATAATAATGGTCAGTATACACTAAAATCATCATATGTTGAATGACCAGTCAGTGCAATACTGATCAACCGATACGTCTTCAAATCAATACACCTGAGAGGCTTTGTTGAACATCAATCAACTAGGAAAAATAAGCTTTATAAAGAAGTCATAACTGGTTCAAATGCAGACAAAGGTTATAAGAGTAAAAGAGAGCAAAAAAAAAAAAAAATCATTTGATAAAGGTATTTCATGTATAAATACGATTCTATAATTAGGCTCTGTGCATTATTGAAGCTTTTCAGTTATAAGATCCTTTCATTAGAATTTGAAGCACGTAGGAGCCTAAATACGACTTCCTGACTAAAATTGTGTTTGCAGCTTGAAGCAGTACTTGTCGTGAAGCCTCAGTAATATCAGTCACACCTCTCTCTGCACAGACCTTTCCAGTTCAACCTGAGCTGCTTAAATGGGGCTCTAGAGTCCATCTCTGGGTCTCAGGAATGTCATTATCTGACTGCGACCCCCCCGCCCCCCCCTCCCACCACCTCCAATCTTCAATCCAATCTTCGACCCTAAAACCCCGACCACTGGCCAAAGGATCACTTAAATGATTCTTACTGCGGGAAAATCCGCCGTCTGCCGCCCTTGTGTGAAAAGATCAAGGATGTTTGGGTATTATTCCCGACGGCGCGGTGGAAGGTGGAGTAAAAGAGCAGGAAAGTCCAGAAGAATGTCATTCACAAGAATCTTTGGGGTTCCATTATGAATGGATGAGGGCCAGGGTCAAAGGCAATTTCAGGCTAAAGCTGCTCAGACACAGGCAATATGGATGGATTAATTCCTCAGTAACATGTATGACTGTGTTCTGTGACTTTAGGCTGAAGCAGGTGTGTTTCTGAGGTTTAAAGGTCATATTACTGCTGAACAACACATCTTGTGACTCACATGCATTTGAATGTGTTTTATGCCCTGACCTCAAAGACCGACACAGTGAGAGTAACCCTTCATGTGCTGAAGCAACGCGTCACCTCACGAAACATCCACAGACTGTTTTCAGTGAGCAGGCATGTGGGCTGACATTCTCCAGTCAAAGCCCAGCTAGGTGAGAGCTTCAAAGGAGAGTGGTATTTCAAAGCAGTGAAGGCGAGTCCTAATCTTCACCCACCATCAAAGGACATGCAATGTGCTGTTGTAGGAAATGACAAAGTCCCCCTGTGCACGGCTATTAGCTGCACTAAAACACAGGCCGGGACGGTTCCTCAAAGGGAAAACAGCGACGGCCAGAGGCAAAGAGATCATTAGGGCACACGTGTGGAGGCACAATATGTAAAGTCTTCATTACCTGGCTGATGTCACCTGTGTGGCTTGTTGCTGATGTTAATTATTAGCAGTGATTTCTCTGACACACGGGGTCAGAGAGAGAGAGAGAGAGAGAGAGAGAGAGAGAGAGAGAGAGCTGATCACACCTGTGTTCAGTCCCAGCCCTCAGGTCACTGACCAGGTCGACCGAGCTGCTAATAGATGCCGTGTGGAAAGATCAATCACTGGCTCTGAGGCTCTCAGGTTTGAACAGAGGATCAACAGGAAACATAAGAAAATATTTCATACAGAACCTTTTTTATTCAACGTTAAATATTGTCTAAAATGAAGCAGCTGAACAAGAATGTTTTCTAAATAAAATCGTCTACTTTTGTATCTAAATCATAGACTGTATAAGACCTAAATCAGGAAATCACAGATCACATGATCACATCCTGACTGTTAAAGGGAGAGGCATAAACACGCAGGACAGTTGGTTTGGTGAAGGTGTGAACCTGCAGATCAGTGGTGAGGGCTCTGAACCCACGTGGCCTATCAGTGGATCTGAAACTGGCAGCTTTATCTCCCGCAATGTTGTCTCACATTCCATTTTCTTCAAATCAATCAAGCACGAGAAAGTCAACAGCAATTAGGTTTTTAATTACTTCTGAGGACGCTGTGTGGTGTTTGAAATTTCCACAAGGAAATTCCAGACATACAGCGGAAGATTCCGGGCGATCCATTACGAGTTATGATTTGCATAGGATGCAACAATCGGAGCAGCGGTGCCAACGAGCCGGGGTCTGACAAGCCGGGGTCTGTCGAGCCGGGGTCTGACAAGCCGGGGTCTGACGAGCCGGGGTCTGCCGAGCCGAGGCCGGGAACAATGAGCTGTTTGAGTCGTGCTTCATTCAGCTCAGACCGTCCACCTGCAGACAGACCGAGCATTTGTCAGGGCCTCGTCCTCTCGCCGCCGCCGCCGCCGCTCCCGTTCACTTCCTGACAGGCAGGTTCACAAGTTTACACCCTGTTCGGTTTCCCTCTCCTCGTCTCCATGCATGTGACTGCAGGGGCTCCTCATCCCAGGGAGGGGGAGGGGGGAGGGGAGAGGGGGGGGAGAGAGAACAGATTGGAACATTTTTCAGGGGGTCCCATCGTTTTTTATCTGATCAGCCAGGAGCTGTTGGACTACAAATCAAAAGTGTGCCAAAGAAAAAGAGACGACAACAAAACACAAACAGGAGCTGTGCATTCCAGCCTCCACCAGGAAAAGTCCCATCCTCGGGCGAAGCCGGCAACTTTCCTTGGCCCACTTCCTCTCTCTCTGTCTTCCTCTCTCGGCGGACTGTGTTGTGGGATTCGCAGACGAAACTCTGACGGCAGTGTTTTTCGGTGCGCCGGCTCTGCGAGGGCCTCATTTAGCAGCACGACGTCCTGCGGGCAAATCTGACAAGTCGAGCTGCGGCGTCAACATATAGAGGTAAATTAGAGGTAGATTAGAGTTTAATGCAAACAATATTCTCGCAGTCTGTTCCTGCAGAGGCCGTCTCAGGAGCCCGGCTCCTCGCGCGGTGCACCGGGGACTCAGCGCTGCAGGCACCAAGCCGACATAAGCTAACATTAATTTCTCTTTAATGAAATAAGTTAACTTGTTCAGACACAGCTGAGAACGACTGGCGCCCGTCGTCAATAACCGAATACATTGGAACACAATGGCATTTTCTCAGGCCTGTTTGTAGAAGGCTAAGTCCTTTCAGATAACGTATTGACTCGACTCAGCTGCAGCTTTAAACAATTAGGAAGAGAAAATGTCATAAAGGTCATATTTAATAACCAGCCCACATGTTTTGTAAACTGCTCTTTTGCTTATAAAATACAAGAGAGGAGATAAAAGATTTGATGAGAGATTCATTAGAGCATCAGAGCTGAGCACATCCTGGTATCACACCGTCTCAAAGCAGATGTAGCTGAACTCGTCATGAGTTTTCTCTGGACCTGGTGGTCGTCCCGGCTCCTGATGAAACCCAGTGGAAGTCATGTCATCGTGTGTCAGCAGATTTCAGCTTGTCCTGCAACACAATTAAGGCTGTTTGCACAGAAAAGGGCAGCGCGATCCAGGCGTCCCACCTCGTGCCATTATCTTGGTGACTTAGCCATAACCTTGTTGGAAGTGGGAGCTTACAAGTAGCAACACAGCCTTGGAGCCGAGGCTGCCTTCACACATGCACGCAGGTTTCCAGGAGGCTCTGAACAGCGCCTTAGGAATAATGCATGGAGGGATGGATTGTGACAGGCTCTCTTCTCCTGCTCCTTCTCTTCTTTTTTTTTTTTGCTTCTCTCTCATGAATGGTTGCCACTTAAACATTCAACATTCAGACAATCTGTTCAGAACAAACTACAACAAACTGGAGGAATCTGTAGTTAAATTCAAATCTGAGATATTTATACTTGAAGTATTTCCACTTCATTTTACTTTAGACTTATACTCATCTTAGAAGGAAATGTCCTTTTTACTCCGCTACATTTATTTAATTGTTCCTTTACAGACTTAGATTAGAGGTTGACGATATGGCTCCAAAATAATATCACAATATTTCAGGGTGTTTATGACATTTATATGACAACACACTGTCATTATCATAATATGAATCTTGTTTTATCATATTAGAAACCGTACCAATATTGTAAAATATGCATTTTTATCGTTTACAATAATGCACATAACATTAGTTTCTAATTAGCTTCAACTCTTCCAGCTATAATTAAAATGCTGTGTCGAAGGTTTAGTTTCCAATCAGAAGAAAAAGTACTGTTTTCTGCAGGAAGAGAAGATGAATAAGCAAACTTTTTTTCCACATTCGAACCTGAAAGATGGAGGCAGGAAGTGACGTATTATGTCCTCCACTATTTTCTCAAGCAATATATGAAAATGTGTTATATTTGAAAATATTCAATCACAGGAAATAAGATTAACTAACCTACTTTTGGTGATGCGTCACACAAGATGAGCAAAGAGGAAAGTAAATGTTCTATCAATCTATGCAAAAGTCTCAATTGTAAAAATAATGTGAGAGGTTCGATCTGAACTTTTAAGGCTATGAAATCAAAAAGGCATGAAGTTGTTTCTTTAACTGATATGAAAACTCTTTAGACCATCTCAAGTCCAAAGTGACTCAGAGGACCTCAATATCCAAAATGTAAAACTGTCTGTGGAGGGTTTCATGAAGTGGTGTCTGATCACATGTTCACGTCACTGTCGAAGACTTCGAGCACCTGATCTGAGAAACGTGCATGTGGGCCCTGGTCGTGAACTTAAACTGTCTCTGGAGGCCATGAGGCTGAAGGCAGCGAGGTCAGAGGTCATGTTCTGCTCCACAGGTTCAGAGGGTCACCTGGTCCTGCTCATGCCTCTGGACATGGGGGGGGCTGTAACTCAGACCTCCCACCACAGCAGCATATTTCAGAGCAGAAGCCTCCACTCACCTCTTGACTCGGGCAGACAAAACACAAAGTGAGAGATGCTGTTTCTCACTGTCGTGGTGAGTTCACTGCACTGGGAGTGGTTGGGTTAAAGTTTTTGTTGACAGTCTCATGGTCTTGACTGCGTGAATTTCCACTGCTCGGCGAGGTGTGTGGTGGAATCCCTTTGTTTCCTCGCCTTCATTTCTGTGGTTTCCAGCAGCCCGTCATACTTTCACATCAGCCCAGTTTGGATACTGAGAAAACCCCCAACCGAGCCGTAAACCCCCCGGGCCAGCAGAGGCCCCATGCCGACCTGCCCGGGCACGCACCTGCCAAGCCCCGCCGCTCGCTGCTGCTGCTGCTGCTGCTGCTGCTGCTGCTGCTCGCCTCGTCCCCTGCAGCAGATTCCCCCGGCCTCTGCGGAGGTCTCTGCGTCTGCTGCTCCCTCGCTCGGTTCAGACACGTCGCTCGTGGCTTCTGAGAAGTGAGGCAGAGCGGGCAGGATCGGCGTGGCACACATGTGGTCTGCACGCATGAGTGTGCCTGTGTGTGTGTGTGTGTGTGTGTTTGCATGATACGCCTCATAAGCCCGCCGGGTTAAGACTCTCATTAGCACCTCGCCAAAAACATATCTCTTTCATCTCGTCTGTCCACACGGATCAAGCGAGGCACATCCTCTGCAAACACAGACAAATAGGCTGGCAGATCCTCGGCCTGCTCTCCCAACATGCTGCGTCCACCGCAAAGTCTCGTGCGGTTGGATAATTGATTCCATGTGAAATCCCCAAATCAGCGGCTCAGGCAGTGTGTGAGGGTGGGGGGGCAACACGAGCGGAGATGTAGCAGATATCTCAGTGGGTCAGGAGACGTTCCTCTGAGTTCACCCACTGATGTTGTGGAGCAGCGCTGGGGTCCGTCCCACGGCTCAGAGATTAATGAGCAGTAACAGAGCTGGCAGACAGTGTAATTAAGGCCCTGAGTCACTCCGTCACCAGACGGAGTGAAGTCAGCAACACTTGAACTCGGTGATGTCGGTGGGATGGCGACTGGCAGATGAGCTAATGTGGCTGCCTGCGCTCGGGTAAACCCGAGACAAGAACATGAATGGAGATTGATGAGTCCGATCGAATGACTCCGCGTCGCAACGTCAAATTGGGCAAAACAGCAGTGGAGTTGAAAGGAGGAGAGACTTATTTCTCCTGGTGCGTAGCAGCGTTTGAAAGTGTTGAACAGTTTATGTAAGTGTGTTTTCCCCTGAGAATCTGTCAGACAGAGCCTCAGAGTGAAAGCGGAGAGCTGTTTGTTGTGTGTGGCTGTCAGTCAGGACGCTCATGCCAACAACACAAGTGAGTGTGTGATCGTCATATATTCCATCAGAGCAAAACAACCGAGAGAGTGAGCTCCGCTGGCAGAGCCCGATACCTGTGAGCCTGCTGCAACAATGCTCACCTGAGATCAAAAACAGCGCACGGGAGGGGGGAAGGCCGTGGGGGGGGTGGGGGCAGGGCTGAGCCGTACGTAGAAAGCAAAAGCGCACATGAGCTGTGAATCTATCTGAGGGGGGATTTTTTCCCTCTGACTTCAATGGCTTGACTTTTGTGTTGGGGTGGGGCGCCGCGCCGCACTCATCTGTCAGAGTCAGTGGCTGCTGTGATTGGGTTGCGCCCTGCGGGGGTCCTGAGGTCATCCTGAGTGGCGCTCTGATCTGATCAGCGTCAATTGTTCCCCCATGATCCTCTCATGGCCTCCAGCGCCGCGGTGTCCGCCCAGACTCAGCCGAGTGCTGAGGCGCTGGTGGAGCTCCTCTCTGAGCATCCTGAACCAAACTCACACACATCTGTCGGAAAGCATTCAGTTTACAAGAAGGCAGAGCAGCAGACTGTTTCTGCAGAGATAAAGGAATAAATCTGAGTCTGACCTTCTGGGTGAAACCATGCAGTTTTGTTGGAGCTTGTCATACAAAGAGCATGTTAAAACAGGGGCATGGAAAACATGTTTTCTCCCTCTCTCTTTTATTTCAGGAGCGATAGAAAGCAATTAAAATTAATTACCTGAATGAAACTATAATGGTTTCTGGCATCAGGAGCCGATCTGCGAGCTGTCTCTCTGTGGTGATTAATCCCTGCTTAGGCACATCTGCACGGGCCTTCAGCTGCAGCCTCAGATATGCTGTTTTCATCCATCATGGCGAGCTCAGCTGTACACGCTGTCGTTCGAGAAAAAGAAAAAAAAAAAATCAAATACAGAGGAAAAACCACACATGAATGATGGCGGTGCAGAGGCAGGTGTTTTCATATATTTGAAATTGTGTGAGGGGGCTTTTCCCAAACTCAGCAGACAGGTTCTGGTGTGTTATCTGTGGGATCAGCAGATCTGTGTATGCTAACAAGTGGGAACACTTTGAAAAGTCACTACTAATAGCTTGTATCCCTGCCCTGAAGTGGGTCTATTAGCCCCCCCGCCCCCCCTCCTGGAAGAAGACAAAATAAACAGGAGCTCTTACTATAAGCTATATTAAGCAGATAAGTCAATAAAACACTGGAGGATGAATCACTGCACTGTCACAGAACAACGCTCACACTCAAACCTGAGCTTCATTAAAACCGTCTCGGCTGCCTTCACCGAGGCCTCGCTGGCAGGTCACCATCGCTGCTATTGTGGGGCTGAGTTCAGGGAGGGCACAGACTCGTACTGGGAGGGAAGCCTCGCACTCCCAACATGCTAACATGCTAACCTGTCAAAGCACCAGGGCTGGGTAATGAAATGCTTCTGTTCCAGCAAGAAACTTACAAAAGAAATATATGTTTTTAGACAAAATGTTTTCTTCATTTAAATTTCTTCAATTCAAATCGTCCAAAATTAGAAAAAGCTCATAAATCAGATTTCAGCTTTTAGAACTTTTTTTGTGCCAGAACCAAAAATCTATCGCGGTCTAATATAAACTCATAAAAGTTCAATTTAATGTTACTTAAATTTGTCCTATTGGTGTTTATTATTGCGGATCTTAACGCCCTCTCCTCCCTCTGTGTCCCAGGTCCCTGGCCCTCGGGCAGCAGTACTCGTCTCTGGGCTCCCAACCCATCCTGTGCGGCTCCATCCCCGGCCTGGTGCCCAAGCAGCTGCGATTCTGTCGCAACTACATCGAGATCATGCCCAGCGTGGCCGAGGGGGTGAAGCTGGGGATCCAGGAGTGCCAGCACCAGTTCAGGGGCCGGCGGTGGAACTGCACCACCATCAAGGACAACCTGGCCATCTTCGGCCCCGTGCTGGATAAAGGTCGGTTGTTTAGAGAAAAAGCCTGACGTGAATCTTTATTGTTTTTTAAATGATGTACCTGAACGATCCCTGCCAGACAACACCCCACTGTAAAAAGTGGGCGATGTATCCGAGGCCACTGCAAGCTGTTACAGAGCACAGCAGTTAACAGTTTCCACCCTCAGGCTCGGCACTCACTGTTCTCTGGGCTTCTGCTGACAAACGACTAACTAGGGCAATTACAATAATATACACCTTTCCTGGCTGCTGTGAGAAACGAGCGCAGGTACAAGCACTGACACATTATCCAACTTCCATCCGTCTTTACCTTCAATATCGCATTAGTCTTCAGCGTCGTCGCTTTGCTTTTCCCAACCCTGTTTACGCTCTCTCACATGAAAGCGGGTCAACGCGGTGAATCTATCAACGCAGCCTGAGAGATACCTCAGCACCGAGCGTGACCTTTAAACAATCCCACCAAAACCGACAATGGGAAAGAACGGGCGCAGGTGTCCCGCTGAAGGCCCCTAATTATAAAGGTAGAGGTTTGTGTTGTGAGTGAGGCTGCTGATTGGAAATGAATTAGCCTGAATGTCAGAGGGGAAGGAATCTGGGCAGGAATGGGCAGCGTGAGCAGTCCAAGCTCCTCAGTCAAATAAAAGGGAGAGGGGAGGCCAAATGAGATTACAGGCAATAGAAAAGGGCCGGGGGGCTCTGCTCAACCCCTACTGTGCATGAAGACCAGTGCGCGCCTCACACAGTCCAGCTCCCACGGACGCCCCATTCACACGCCCTTTTGACTCTGTCATGAAAACAGGCTGAAAGGGGATCTCTCCCAACCTAGCCCGGGTGTGCACTTCGGGATGGGGAAGCAAAGGAAGGAAGGAAGGAAGGAAGGGAAGGAAGGACGGAGAGCAGCTCACGTTGGGAGTGATGAATGGAAAAGTTAGGGAAGGGACCAACCACCAGCTCCAGCCACCTTAAGCTGCGTGTTGGCCATGGTGGTGCTGTTGGTGGATGCCTGGAGGAAGTGGGGGGTTGAGGTCCTGTGGTGGGTGGTGGTGTATGGGATTTCAGCTCAGGGTGTTGGCAGAGGGGTGGCTGGAGAGAGAGAGAGAGAGAGAGAGAGGGAGAGGGAGAGAGAGGTGGGGAGGGGGGTTAGGGAGTTTAGGGAATGCCAGCTCCGGGCAGAGCGGGGCTGTGGGGGCGCGAGTCGCTGGGCCCTTTGTGTGGATAATACAGTGTGACACAAGGGAAACAAAGGCGGATTGATGGGCCCAGCAGGTAGCAGGAGCAGCGCTAGCCTTGGCTAACAGCCAGAGCTCCAGGGGCCCAGGGCTCACAGGCCCCTGTTGTGGAGGGCCCGGCTAGGCTTGCCAGGGTGAGCAGGGATGCCGAACCTGAGGACTATGTGTCATCCAATCATGCAAATATTCAGTGGGGATTCGGACCAGAACTTTATCTCTTCAGTCAGAATGAATGATGAAGTCTAGTTAGCATTTCACTGTTGATAAGATGCATCTAAAATTTAACAGTTTGTTTTCTTCATTTTCACTGAACATAGCTGTGATTTCCAGTATTTCAGTGTCTGCATTACAAGACCACATCATAAGCTCCATCTGACCTTCCAACCTGTGAATTATTATCAGGCAGACACTCACATGTTAGAAATACAGACACATCCAAAAGTCATAAAACAGCACAAACATTGACACCTAAAATAAAAAGGTAGTTTTGTCCTGCACTCGTTCGGGATGGGAACATCTGACAAGCCTCCAGCCAAACATCAGTAAACTCTGTCTGTGGCTTGTGAAGCAGCCTGATCGGGTCCTGAAAGCCTCACTGGCAGCTCAGTGGATGAGGAATTTTTGGCTTCAGTGGCCATGTGGTCTTCAAACTGTGGCTTATACTCTCTGACCATGTTCGTATAAATTTTAAAACTTGGATCACGTAATTGTTCGTATCGTCAACTCCTTCAGAAAAGTCATGCCGCCGTTGAAGGACCCAAACCCGTGTGTGTTTTTCTGTGTGTGTTACAGAGGTAGTGCAATGTAATGAGTGAGCCACGGTAAGTGTGCTGTGATTGTGAAACAATGGTGTCTGGTTACATAATAAGCTGTTGCCTTCAAAGGAGGCGTAACTCCATCCCTCAGTGTAAGAAAGAAGCGCACTGCTAGGTTTCACCAGAAGGCCTCGGGCTCTGGACGGGGACGGGGGGGTGGGTGTGTGTGTGGGGGGGTGACAACATTCCTGAAACACTATCCAGATGCAAAGCAGCACACCTCAGGGATGACAGGAGGTCACTGAGATCCCGCTGAGCATTAGGCCTCCTGACACAACCACAATGGGCTGATGTCACTGCAGGGACTCTGCTTTTAGGCTCCTTCATGTGTCCTGTGCTTCCTCGTCGCTGGTGATGATCAAAAGGCAAACACTGTTAACATGTTCACACACTGTAATAAGACAGAACAAAGACAATATATTCAAAGTTTGACGTCAGCAGCTGCATTTTGTGAATTTGATACCAGTTGAGGACAGAAGCAACAACAGACTGAAAGTTGTGGACTGATCCAAAAACACCTGTTTGGATCCTTCCACAGGTAAACAGGTTCATTGGTAACAGGTGATAGGATCATGATTGGGTATGAAAGGTTCATCCTGGAAAGACTCAGTCGTTCACCAGCGAGGATGGAGAGAGGTTCAACACTTCGTAAAACTTGTTGGTGAACACAGATCTTTTGCAAACTGTTCAATATTTGACTTCTCTGACAAAATCACGATGCATCTCAGGATCAATTTACTACTAATACTAATGAAAAAGGGTTCCAGTGTTCTTCTATAGGCTCCTTGTTTTTCACACCAGCAAAGACTAAATGTGCTTTCTCAAAGATGAAACGTTGTGTTAAAAGGTTGTTGCCTGGAGGTATACCTTTCAGTACCTCTGTCTGGATGTTGGCAGTAGTAAAGATTGCCTCGTCCGTGTTGAACACCAGACTGACACCCTGTCTCTCTCTTCGTCTCTCTCAGCTACCAGGGAGTCGGCGTTCGTCCACGCCATAGCTTCGGCAGGCGTGGCGTTTGCGGTGACGCGCTCCTGTGCCGAGGGCACGTCCACCATGTGCGGCTGCGACTCCCACCACAAGGGTCCACCGGGGGAGGGCTGGAAGTGGGGCGGCTGCAGCGAGGACGCTGAGTTCGGGGTGCTGGTGTCCAGGGAGTTCGCTGACGCCAGAGAGAATCGTCCGGACGCTCGATCGGCAATGAACAGACACAACAACGAGGCGGGACGCACGGTAAACACTTTAGACACATATGTGCAGGGGTGTACTCATAAGAAAACACACTATCTGGCCAAATGTCTGTGGACATTAGACCCTTCCAAAATCATGGGCATTACTCTGCTGATATAACAGCCTCCACTCTTCTGGGAAGGTTTCCCACAGGGTTCTGGGATCTGGCTGCAGGGGTTTCCTCCCATTCACACACAAGAGCATGATCGAGGCCCAGCACTGATGTCGAGCCTTAGATAATGTCTGGCTTCCAGTCGGTGCTCCAGTTCATCCCAAATGTGTTGGACTGGGGTTGAGGTCAGGGCAGAACAGTCAAGTTCCTCCATACCGAACTGGGAGATCCACTTGTTGGAGCTGGCTTCGTGTCACGGTGAAACGGGAAAGGGTCGTCCCCAAACTGCTTCGAAGAAGTTGGAAGCACATTGTTGAGTAAAATAGCATTGAGATATGTCATGACTGGAACAAAGAGGTCTTGCACAAACCATTAAAAACAGAGGTGCAAACGTTTGGCCATATAGTGTACAGATTAATCAGACAGCAGTTTAAGTCCTGAATCTCTGCAGGACTGACTCGGCAGACAGAAGCAGATTCACTGTCGAGCACATATTGTTCTGCAGGATGAAAGTGTTTCACAGCTCTGCAATCCATCACATTAATAAGACGACCTCAGCACACTTCGTACCATAAATTTTAGCAACAAGGGGGAACTTGAAGCCGAGGTGCAGTAAACAATGGACAATGATGTGCCTGTCTCGCAGCAGGAACAGATTCATCCAGGAAACATTACTGTTCAGGATTACTAATTGTTCATGTGACGGCTGGGGATTTGGTATTTGACTTGTCCGCACATTTCTGAGTTTCCACTTGAAAATGAGCTCTTGACTTTGAATGACTGGTTAATTACTGATGTGAGCAGCACCTTCCCTCCCGCCTCGCCCCCACACCTCGTCTTTCATGCCTTGCGTCCCAATGAAAAATTCCCTGCCAGTCAAATAACCCGAGTGAGCTGAGGGGGAAAAGACGGAAATCAGCTCCGACTTAAAACATCACTGGCTGCTGTCACCGCTCGGAGAAAACAGGCTCCCCGGCTGCTCGCTGAGGGGCAAATGAAGGGACCACACGGCAACAAGACGGCCCTTTGATGTGAGCACACAGGAGCAGGCGGGGAGACCACAGGAGCTAACTGAGCAGCAGTGTGTCAGGACTCGGCTCTCGTCTCCACCTGGCCCTCTCACGCTCCATTATTGAGCCCCGAGGGCCTCTGGGACTTGATGTTGGCATGACAGGCTTCACAGCGTGATGTCACCGGTCCGTCCGCCCCCTGCCCCTGCCCCCCCTCTCCCCCTCCTCACCCAGAGGTGCCCCAGCCACCTGCCTTCCGCCCCAGCTGGGGGAATTCAACGGCTAAATATAGCCGGCGAATTAAAGCACAACAAAAATCAAAACACAAAGGCGAAATGTGCCCCGCGGCAGCACACTCACCATGTGAGGCAATGACTTCAGAGGGAATTAGCAGCAGCACGGAGCCGCAGTTCTTCACAGCTGCATGACACTTAAATAAATTGCAGCCAGTGGCACATTGTTTTTCTTGGCCTGCTCTGAGAGTCTTTAGTGGTTTTGTTAGTCGGCATTGCTGAACTTCCTGTAAATTTCTGACCAGAAAAATTCCAATAGATCTTGCTTGGATGTGACTGCGCCGTAAGCACTGACTCATCAAATTAAGACCAGGATATTTTAGTTAATTACACTTGAAAGGAACAACCGAAACCTCGTCAGTATCAGATTCTCCCCACCTGTGTGCACTGGAAGGAGGCTCTGAGGAGTTCGTAGCTTGACTTTTTTCGTGAATCGCTGCTGTAGTGAGATTGAATCCACAGTAATTCAAGTGGATTCCAGTTGTGACTGAGTGAAAAAAAGTCAAAACATGTATAGAAACTGTCAATTTCTCTCCACCACACGGCTGCACAGCTCCGCCACAAGACGTGCATGTAGGGATTTCTTGGCTGAGGGAGCACATACCGAACATATGGATCCACTGCCGAGAAGGGTTTCACAACTCTCTATAGATATTTTGACACTTTTTTTGCATCGACTAGACGTTGGAATCTGTCGTAACTGTGAATCCGAGCAGGATCGAGCCTCAGAGCCACATTTCAAAGCCTGCAGGCAGTGACAGTCCACAGACACATTTTTAGAGGAGTGGTGCTTCGAGGCATCGGGAGAAATGGGTTATGAAAGCTTACAAATGTTGGATGTTTGCCAGGCTGCTTTTTAATTAATCTAATAAGAAATGTGTAGAAGGTTGGCAGAGGATATTTTACACTAAAGCGAGTCAAGTTTAGAACCGATGTTGGCTTTCTTACAAAGTGTGTTGTGTGTTCCTCAGACCATCCTGGACCACATGCACCTGCGCTGTAAATGCCACGGCCTGTCAGGGAGCTGCGAGGTGAAGACGTGCTGGTGGGCGCAGCCGGACTTCCGCATGCTGGGCGACTACCTGAAGGACAAGTACGACAGCGCCTCGGAGATGGTGGTGGAGAAGCACCGCGAGTCCAGGGGCTGGGTGGAGACGCTGCGGGTCAAGTACAACTTCTTCAAGCACCCCACCGAGCGCGACCTGGTCTACTACGAGGGCTCGCCCAACTTCTGCGAGCCCAACCCGGAGACCGGCTCCTTCGGGACGCGCGACCGCGCCTGCAACGTGTCGTCGCACGGCATCGAGGGCTGCGACCTGCTGTGCTGCGGCCGAGGCCACAACACCCGGACTGAGAAACGCAAAGAGAAGTGCCACTGCATCTTCCACTGGTGCTGCTACGTCAGCTGTCAGGAGTGCGTGCGCGTCTACGACGTCCACACGTGCAAGTGAGCGAGGAGAGGCCTGTGCTCTCAGACACACTGACTGCTGGACTACAAGTGCTGCCCGCCCGCCCTTCCACCCCCCCACCTCCTGCACGACTCCCTGCCCTCCTGCACCCACACACACACACTCATCAGCGCACACACTCAGGCCCTCAGGGTGGTGGCACATCAGTAACACAGTCGTCTACACCTTTGTTCTTCCAAACCACTACAAGCATTTTCCACAACATCTGACCAGAAAGTGTCCAGTGACTGATCCAGTCTCATGGGAAGAGCTGTGCCACCGTCCCCTGGTCCCTCTCCCTGCAGCATCGGGCCACGACCCCTCCGCCCCCTCCCTCCCTTTGTCTTTATTTATTTCCCCCCTCCATGCCAACGCGATGTTTGTGGCATGTACAGTAACACTTTTTACCTGTGAGATTAATGCAGTAAAAAAAAAAAAAAAAAAAAAGGAAAAAAAAAAACTTTCAGACTCTCTTTGCTTTTGAATAAAAAGCTTCTAACTAACACCTCACTTCCCCGGCCAGTCTGGCTGGTTTACCTTTTGTTTTTGTTAAACTAAACCAACCTCTACACCGTCACTGAACACGTCGGCAGCCCCAGGAAACCATCACTTTGTAACTACTGAACCGAACTGAGAACAGCAGGCAGGGGCTGGAAGCCACACCGTCCTGTCTCTTGTTAACTACTGAGCTGATGAAATCCTCAGTGTTGCTTCGCTGACTGACTGCTGCACCAGTCGACCGGGAGCCTGGAAGATATATGCTAGATTTTATAGCCCTGCATTTCTGACATATTACCATTGGGCTGGGACTGGAGGTATGCAGCATGTGTGTGAACAAGCATGCTCATTCCACTCAGCAACAGCCCTACACATGTATATGTATGCACTATCAGTTACACACGAGTCCAGGTGGTAAACACTCCAGCGTTTATGCAAACAAGTCCTTCATTGCAAGCTAGAAGTTCACACGAATGACGACTTTGTTCCTGCATTCGGGCGCGATCGACCTGTAAACTGCTCATGATTTCCACACGATGCAACGCAGTCATGCATTATTCAATGGGAGGAGAAAGACGGCGAGAAAGACGGCGCTCAAATTCTAGGAGTAGAAGATAATTTATGGCTGTTTGGTTTATAAAGTTTTATGCATCAGACTCCAGCTTTAGCATGCTTACTATTAATTCTGGTCTTATGAGCAAAGTGATTATTGGGAGATTTTTTTTTTTGATCTAACACTTCATGCATTCATCAGGTCCATCACAGAGAGTTTTGTCTGAGGCAAATCTTTCTTTTATCACTGTAAAAAAAAAGAGAAAAAAAAGGAAAAGGGGGACATGTGACGACATGTGGAGACCAGAGCGCAGAGAAGCTTCTGATTGACTTTCACATCCTCCCTTCATTCTCTCAGTCGGACGGTTTTTAAGAAGCCTGATGGATGAATTAACCCAAAAACTGCCCTTTGATTTTAGAGATATTGGAAAACAACATAGTGTAATTAACTCATAATACGTTCAGATGCAGAAGTTCGGCCCAGTTGATGCTGATTATTAAGAAAAAGAATGGTTGAGGTGGATCATTTTTTGGATGGATTGACTTCTAGTTCATGTAGATTCTTGAATTCTGTTCCTGAGAAACATTAAGCAGAAGGAGGTTGGGAAACTTCATCAGGAGCTCCATGATTTATGTTTGCAAGATGTGTGTGTGTTTGTGTGTGTGTGTGTGTGTGTGTGTGTGTGTGTGTGAGACGGCTGCCAGTGACA
Source organism: Centropyge bicolor (assembly GCA_037975185.1). NCBI lineage: Eukaryota > Metazoa > Chordata > Actinopteri > Pomacanthidae > Centropyge > Centropyge bicolor. The sequence goes on along the minus strand of JBBMOC010000031.1, from coordinate 92,714 downwards.
AACATGGTGAATGGAAAAAAGGATGGATGGATGGATGGATGGATGGATGGATGACAGGCTGGCTCTTCACAATGGTGGAACAAGCTGTGAGAGGTTTCCACACAACATGTTCTGACAGTCCCGCCTGCTTCCTATTAATTATATTCAGCAACAAAAATACCCACTAGTGTATAGGCTGTCCTCTCTTTGTGACATAGCTTAGCATTTGTGTCATCTTCTACACAGCCCCCTCCTACCTGGGCCCAACCTTTCTGTGTTCAGTCCCCCCCCCCCCCCCCCCCTCCCATTCCCCCGCTATATCCAAAGTTTTGTACAAATGTTTTAAAGTGAGTAATTCCCTTTTTATTTTATAATCGTAAATGTTATGTTTTTATAAATATTATTTATTATACAATGTATATATCTGTATGACTGAACTAAGATTATATATTTGAAGAACAAACCTCGTGTCGTGCTTTATGCTTTATGACAAACACACACTGATCTCACTGATGACACGTTGATGACATCAGACCTTTCAGTTTAAGATGAGTCATTTAAGAAACATTCTCTTATTGTTGACCATGAAAAGAGCAAAACCAAAAAGATCTTATTCCAATGTTCACTGTTCAAAATACATCAATGAGCCACATGTTGCACCTGACCTGCACTAGAACATGTATATTAATCCGCTGCAGAAAATAGTCCCCAAAAAACACATCATTTACTCCAGTTACAGTAACACTTTATATGAAATGAAACTAACACAGTGTTGGTTTTAGTCTCTTCATGGGATTATTAGCAATAAGACAAGTATAGACTAATTCCAGCCTTTGCCTAAAAATGGCTGCCATAAAATTAAGTGTAGAAGTAGAAATACGAAAAAAAAAAAACATACAAAAAATGTTGAATTTCAATTTTCATATGACCATTTTTAATCCAATAACTTGTATAAAGAAAAAGCTGAACATGCAGGATTCTTCATTCTTACAGACAGAAAGTAATAACAGCTAATAATCCCTCAGCTGTGGTTCACTGTTATTCTATTTCACTTGTATATAAAACGGAGAAAACCACATGTTTTGGCAACAGAAATTCCATATGTTGCGTGGACATGAGGGCGGAGTCACTGACAACTGAAACAATCATTTGACTCCTTTGGGCCGACAGTCGTGAATCGAGTGGATCCACTGTGACTGCAGACCCCACACGAGCTGCAGGAGCCGCTCGGGTGAAGCTGACTGTGTTTGCTCGTTGAGCTGTGCAGCGATTGCTCAACATAGATGGAGGTTAACCGCAAATGTCTGAGTAGGTTTGCCTCATTACGAGATGCCACATTTCTCATAATTATGAGATAATTATGCGACATCATAATTATAAGACAGTCGATTCAACATGTGGTAATTACGAGGAACGCTTGATAATGAAGACAGCTGGTAGCAGATCGTGGTTAATTGAGATTTCTGAGTAACCTGGACGTCATTTGAACTAAATCAGGAAGTAAACACCTCCATATTTATCTTTGGATATTATACCGCCTTTTTTCATACCGCCACCTTTTTCATGTAAACATCTTTAAAGCACCACGAGTCGCCTGCTGTGAGTAACTTCATTTATAACATTTGATCATTCATTTCATCATTAAGTCCAAAGTGTGTCTTGTTAGTAATAGAATTAATTTATTCATAAAATATAAAGGTCAGAAACAGGCAAGTACACAACATGATAGGAACAAAGTGAGACCTTTAAGTGACGGAGCCACGATGTCCTGGAATGGTCAGATTACACACCTGTGAATACAGATGAGGCCTAAAGGACAAACTGTGTTATTAGTGTTGGTGCATGCACAGCTACGTGTCTCCAAACGGATCGGTTGCCTTCTTTATATAAAATCCCAATGGAGTGCTCGGGGGCATGACAGGAAATGCAATATACACAGATACAACATAGACTGCTCGTGTCTCTTATTTTACATGTTCACATAGTGCTGAAGAGGAGGAGGTGGCCTGGTGCTGCTGCTGCTGCTGCACAAAGCTGCAGTGCAGAGAGAAGCGCTCAGAGCTTCGGGGATGGGAAGGGAAGGATGCAGAGGGAGAGATGGAAACTCATCTCTCGCTTGCTTCCTCCTGCCAGCCTCTGTCAGGCTTCCGTTCCTCAGCAACTGAGTGAAGAGAGACAAATAAAAGTGAGAAGAGACAGGCAGGCAAAGGAGACACGCTGCCACAAGAGAGCACCTGTCTAGTCGACCTATTTTTAGGCACGCCGCGCGCTCGCTATACCATAAGTCTCCGAGGCAGCGATGTGAAGCAAAGCTCCGGCTGCAAGTTGAAAAGTTGTTCGAGCTTTTGTTGTTCATCACCCTGGGCAGCCGCTCCTCATGGGGCGCGCTGCACGAAGCAGGATTAGCAAGTTAGCCGGATAAGTTTAAAAAGGGAAATACCTCCTGAAACTCTGCCTTTGTCAGCACATGAGGAGGAATCACATAAGCAATAACTGTTTTGCAGATTCAGATCACTTGATTGATTGATCCTGATTTGTGTTTTCTCTCTTGACACTGTCAAAAAGTGCTCGTCCTGGTTTATGTGTTTAAGCTGCCCACATGGGAAAATAAAAAGCCACAGTGGACATTCACACCATTACAACCTGCAGTGTGTCCACAACTGAGCCATTTGACAAATCTAATACTTCTTATCCTGCATTTTAAAACTTGCAGCAATATCCTAAAAATATCTTCACTGCAGAACATGGAGAGCCAGAGACGTCAGGAATAATTAAAGGAACAGTTCAACAATATGGGAAATATTTACTTAAGAGTTAGCAGCTGGTTAGCTTAGCTTAGCATCACGACTGTAAACGGGGGGCAAGCAGGCAAATAAGTGTATCTCTAAAATATCAAACTATTCCTTTAAAGCATAAAAAATAATAGAAAAAAAGGTAATGTAAAATAGCTTTGGTCATTTTAGCTTTGGCTTCGAGGTTTACTCACTAAACACATTTTAATTAGGCTAAAAGTCTATATAACTCTTTGCTTGACTTGCGTATGATGGCAGACATCATACTTGAAGGGTATGAATTACTGAACTGATCTGACAGTTCACAGATTCCTACATCAGCTCCATCACCCCACACAGGAAGTGATGAGCAGAAAAAGTGATGGTGGAGCCTGATGCAGCTGCAGTCTTACCGGTGAAGGATGCCTCTTTCTCACTATGTGGCTCCACTGAGTCTAGATTGCCACAAACTTATCCGAACCCAGTCTGCAAGAGANTGTGGCTCCACTGAGTCTAGATTGCCACAAACTTATCCGAACCCAGTCTGCAAGAGACAAAATGTCTATTATCAATCACACTTGATGCGATGATGAGAATGTAAACACTTTGTGCTTCTTACTTTTCTCTGTATTGTAAATGAAGCCTGGTGAAAGTGACAGACGTGTGTGTGTGTGTGTGTGTGTGTGTGTGTGGCGCGAGTGTTCAGTGTCACCCATGATCCCGCTTTGCTCAAAGGAGTCGGGTCAGAAACAGGAAAAGAATACTTACGCTCCTTCGTCCTTCAGCAGACTCAGGAACTTGCTCACTCTGTAGCCAGGATCCATCTGAAAGACAGACGCGTTACTTCAGAGGATACTCCTACAATACAACAACATTACACTGACGAATCTGCTCACGAACAAGCATCTGTTTGATTTAAAATTCAAAAGCGAGGAGTCCACGCTTCGGTTTGTACAAACAGGACTGTGGAGAAGAGGAGGGGGAGAGGAAGTAAAATTAATGGCAACCTGTGCAATAACTTACAGTAAGTCTGGAATCGCCTGCAGCTACAAGAGCTAAGACATGAGAGCAGTCAGAAACGTTGGAATGAGAGGAGAAGAGGCAAGAAGAAGACTGAGCGGCTGAATGTGTGTGTGTGTGTGTGTGTGTGTGTGTGTGTGTGGCTGTTTGCAGCATGTCTCGGCAAACACACGTTCATACTTCTTCAGGCTCAGAACGGGGTGTGTGTGTGTGTGTGTGTGTGTGTGTGTGTGTGTGTGTGTGTGTGTTGGGGGGGGGGGTTGCGGGGCTCAGAAAATGGCTGCATTTGTGCATACCACAGCAATTACACAGCATCCAGCCTCAACAAACAGGCAGTACACATCAGCAACATACCACAGACACACAGCCGGGGGGAGAAATTAACACCAGTCAACAGTCAGATTTAGGTCAATTTCTGCTGCCGCTGCTTGCCACAAGTCTGCTACCTGTTTTCACAAACACACTGCAGATCGAGAAAATCTGTATCATAAGAACATTGAAGAAGAAACTGCTGTGGAACAAAGAATGTTTGGATCATATATGTCCAACAGTGCAGCTGGGAGCTAACTGGCTAACGTTTCAATGTCCGAGTCAACATCCGACTCATAGCTATCTCTTTGAATTTAAAGTGACAAGTTGAGCTTTAAAGAGGAGCACAGCAACGAGTATTAGACTTCCATGATGGATCTGTAAGAAAGCCATTAAAGCTGAGATGTCCCGACTTTTAGACCCCAATATGGATCAAGTCAGAAAATCATCAGATCCAACAATTCACACGTCTTTCAAATACAGACTTCCTGTTATCAATGAGCCCGAGCTGACCCAAACAGAAGATTACTAACCGGCCCTGTGAGTCGTCACTATGTCACCAAGCCACACCGTCTACTTTAGTAAGACTGAGGCTTGTCCAGGAAACTGACTGTGACATGTTAAACTAATGGTTTGCTGCTTCAGGTCCAAACTTGACTAACGACCAAAATTAAAATATTCTAATGACAGATCAACACCAGGAGTAACTTTGAACCTGAACCAAACATCATGTGACAAAAACGGAGATGTGGTTTCTGTAGTATAAAGGATAAGGTCTCAGTTACAGATCATCAGATTGTGTTGAAGTTCACGATGGACAACGCTCTCGCTGCTGATGCTGGTGTTTCGACAGGGTCAGGGCCAAGACAAGGTTTTACAGGTAAATCATTTGTACAGGACAAACTGAAATAAGTACAACAATTTCAACAGGGACTCTTAGAAAAATGCAAAAAAAAAAAAAACATCCTCCTGGGTCAAACCACAAAAGCTCCTGAAGGCATCTTTAAAAAGGTGAAGAGACTTAATACCTGCTGTGCTTATCTACATACATACAAGTGGTGTGTTGACAGGAAGCCAAGAATCTGCTCGGAGCTGATGATCTATGATGATCTACACTCTCATTTCCACAGTTGGATGGCTTTACTCTACACATACATGTTTTTCTAACCTGCCATATGTGAAGGCCTCCGTGACGACTCATCTTAATTGAATCTGCTCTAAATTGTAGGTGCACCAAAACCACCGAGTGTGTGTGAGCCTCCATCTGATTCCGAACACGTGAACGTAAGTTGGAAAGCTCCGTCGAACACGGTTTCATAACTATGAATGCACTGGGTTCTCGACTGTTTGGTTTGTGAACTAGAAATATTCTGGATCCTTCTGCTCAACAAATCATCGGCGAAGCCACACAGTTTTTCATTCCAGCTAATAGATGACAGTTTTTTGTGACGGAGACAGATTCTGTTGACGGTGGAGAATGCCGGCCAGATGTCGAGGAAGAGGAGGGACAGGGTGCTCCGTCTCACACCGCACTATTAGGAAAACAGTAATACGCAGGCTGAGCCAATTTGAAGTTTGTGTTTCAGAGGGAAAAATGTCAAGTGATGAGTGCGTTATTGAAAGACTGTCTTCACCAAAGTCTGTGACCTCTCTATCATCTGATACCACGATAGCCATGCTAACAGATAGCATGCTGATACTTAGCAGGTACAATGTTTATCATGTTCACCATCTTAGTTTAGAGTGTTATCATGCTAAGATTTGCTAATTAGCTGCTTTACATAAAGTACAGCTGAGGATGATGGGATTGTTATCAGCAGGTCATAAATCAAAGTTATTGTAGTTCACCCTGATGGAGACATGAATGAATGCACCAAATGTCAAAGCAATCCATTCAATAGTTGTTGAGATTTCAGTCTGGACCAAAGACCAAATTCAGCTAACGTGGCTAAGAGCTAGCTTCCTCACCTGCACAGACATCTCAATCAGCATGAGCAGCTTCTTAATGCCGATCCACAGACTCTGGCCCTTCACAGCTTTGGCTATGCTGGCCCGCTCCACGTCCTGGAAACTGCCCAGCAGCTGTGGGGAGAGAGCAAAGCGAGGGTAGCAGTCAGCGTGGGAATAAAACAGGTGAACTCATGATTCAGGTTCTGAGTGAAATATCTTTCACATCTTCACCGACAAAATGTAAATGTCATTCCTGAAAAGAGTGACTTGTTTTTTATAAGTATTCCTGAGATGGATATATCAGGTGTATTAAAGAGTCAGTGTGTGTGTGTGTGTGTGTGTGTGTGTGTGTGTGTGTGTGTTACCTCCAGGGCCTCGACCAGCTGCTCCCCCCTCGAGATGTTGGGGATGTGGATGGTCGTGCTGAAAGCATCCAACATCTCCATTTCCTGGAGGACGTCCTTACGGCTGGTGGTGCCGATGATCAGCAGCTTACGGCCCTGAAAGACAAGCAGACACCACTTTAATTTGTTCAGTAGCTGCTTTCTCCTCAACAGCAGAGGACAGGAAAGAGACCGACACTCACATCTCATTGAAGTGATTTAAACATTCTGACCAACCCATTTGATCAAAGTAACAAGAGAGTGCAAATAAAAATATATGTTATGGATCTAGATGGAGATTCAGGCAGATGGATTGTGAAGACACCTACACGAGATGGTTCTAATAAAATCTCACTAGAAGTCAGTTTCAAATTGTACGATATTAGTTTTGGAGCATGTCGTGTGCAATGAATTCTGGGTAATCACAGAGCAATGCTATTGTGGCCATACAATCGACTGATGTGATCATAATGTCTCTGGTTTGATTCCTTCTATGTCACTACTATGTGTCACATATGAAGGAAAACAAAATCAAACTTTGGTCACGGTGTGTTTTTTCCTCCTTTACTTAAATAATACTTATAATGTGTCACCTGGTGATTTCTGCACCATTTCAGGTTAAATTCTGATAACGAGAATTTGACGCCATAATTTTGGTCTTCAGTCACCAAAGCTCTTCTCAGCCGTTGGTGGACGTGTCTCACAGTGAGATCTGGATCCACCAGTTTTCGCCACATTTCTCCCATGATTGTGCGATTCTGGGCGGATGAAGGCCGACGGCGAATAAAGGCCTTAAGTCACAACGAGAGCGTAGAGAAAATAAGAGGAGATAGAAGACGAGAGGACAACAGGACCGAAGACAAACATGAGCGGAGAAGAAAGAAGAGAAGCAAAAGAAATGTAGCTCCACTAAGCCAACAATTTGGAGAAGGACCAGGAGGAGAAGACGAAGGAGGAGAGGCAGAGGAGTGGCGAGTAGACAGGGGGATTATGGCTGCCGGCTGCCCCCCCATGGCGTGGGGGGTTGTGATGCTGCATGCAGATGAGGTGCCACACAGGCGGCGGTGCTGCCAGGTCCTGGCTCTCTCACAGAGCCCATTCTCCTGCCTGTCCCCCTGGCCTCCCCCGGCCCCAGGCACCCCGCTGGGCCCAGCGCTTTACAACCCCAGAGGAGCACTGCAGCCAGGCATTCAACACCAGGCCCCGCGCCACTTCTCATGCACATGCAGCCATATAGTGGGGCTATACTCTCATTCACAAACCCATCAACAACAGACACACACACACAAACTACAACCAAAGAAACTATGAGAAATGGGTCTCTACCTCCACCATTCACGGTGAGCACAACAGGCCTGGACCAAAACACTGGCTAATAACCATACACTCACACACAGTCGCTCACACATGCCAGTCGCAGGCAGAGACCTCCAACAATTCCTCACAAGACTCAGTGCTGGCATCCAGAAGATCTGCTGCCCTCTTTCTGCCACCGGAGGACTAACAGCCCCACAGAGAGCGAGACACTCATCAAAACCACTGAGTGTTTGTTACCTTTGGAGGAGGCTTCTTCAGCAGCACCAGCAGAGCTTGTAACACCAGGTTGGAGAAACGAGGGCCGATCGGGACGTAGTCTGATGAGACAATGATGAGACAAATGAAACAAAACTTCAGCTACACAATTAATAAATGCAAATGAAGCTGTTTTCCTGCTCTGTGGCACATTGACTCTACGGGGTCTCACCTAACAGACGCTCAATGTCGTCCACAACCACGCAGCTCAGCTGGGACTTGTAGGCATCTTCAAATATCTACCACAGGGAATAAAACAGTGAGAGGTCAACGTGAATTGTACGCAGCTTTGTGCATGACCCGAAAACTCAAAAACAATTATTTCTTCATTGTGGTCTTCGTTTAGCTCTGTCAGATTGAATCTAAATGACGTCTGTAAATGTTTTCAATTTGAAATGTCTCCCAAATTTCTTGAGTCAGTTTGAGTACTTAAGTCTAAGTTCAATTTCATTCACATGTGTCAGGCAATAAAACTATTAAATGGGGATTATTCTTAACAGCATCCACATGATGACAAACAACAGCATAAATCTGCCTCACATCTGTCTCTCACATCAGCACTGGAGATACGTTCTCCACATATATTCTACTTACATTTGCACCATGAGATGATTAAATTTGCCGACTTATTAGAATTTTCTTTCCAGCGAGTAAAGATTTGTAAATCTGTAGGGAGTGGTACCTTTTTGATGGCTTGGCATTTGGCGATCTCAGAGTGTCCGATCATCTTGTCGGGGGAGCAGATCTTGATGAAGGGGAACTGGGAGTCTTCAGAGATCTTAGCAGCCAGCGCTGTTTTCCCACTGTTCGGTGGACCTGAGGGAGGGGGTCAAACCAAATCAGCTGTTCGTAATAACACAAACAGTTTGGCACATATTCTTTATCTTAGGGCCTTTTAGAGGGTTTATCATGTGTTGAGCTGTTGCTGCTGACTGAGGATGTTTGGTGCTGAGTCGAGGTTAGCGTGCGTGTGTGAGTCGTACCCTCCAGCAGCACGGAGACCAGCGGCGTGCGGTCGCTGTTCTTCGTCTGCTGCACCAACAAGCCCCCGTCCTCGAGGACCGCCGACACCGGGTCGCCCCATCGGATTATCCCGTTCATGATGTAGCTGGCGTAGTCTTCCTGGTTGGTACCAAACGCCTGGACAGGAAGACAGTGTGTGATCTATCTGTCTATCACCTGCACGAGCACTTCCTGTGAGTCAGCTTAAGGCAAACTGTAAATCTAAATGAATAGATTGGTTGTGTGTATTTAGATTTAGACTGATATATCACGATAAAAGACGATACAAATATAGTGCAATAATAATCAGAATCAGAATCAGAATGGCCTTTATTGTCATTATACAGGACGTACAACGAGATTGGAGAGCTTCTCCTTCAGTGCAATAGTTAAGTTAAAAAGTATGCAAAAATAGTATAAGTAAAAAAGACAGTTTAACAAGTTGCAGGGAGGCTTAAAATATACAAGATATATACAAGATGAGATGCTTATGCACAATTGAGGCTCAGTGTGCGATATGAGGTAGATGGTAAATATTGATGGAAAATAGTCCAGATTTCTATGTTGTTCACATAATATTGCACAGGAGCAGATATGTATTGCACAGACACCAGGATATGTATTAACTGTAGTGCAAATGATGAATGGTATATGAATGGTATCAAGTCCATGATGAATCCAACCAAAAACAATAACGACTGCAGGTAAAAGAAGCATTTCAAAGGGACGAAAGCTAAAACCTGCACATGTGAGAAAACACAAGAACGATTCCTCTCGTTAACTTTAATTACCACTAAACAACTTCTTATTAACTGGAAGATATGGGATGTTTTCATGGTAAAGGTGTGACATCATGAATTACTTGAACATGTCGGTTTGATACCTGCCAGCCTCTCATAAGACTTTTCATAAATAACATTGTGTCTTTGTTCCTGGTTGTCTTCATTTTTAAATGTGTGCTGATATTGTAAAGTTGGACTGGGGCAGGGGAGGGGGTGGGTGGAGATGGGACGGGGAAGTGTTCTGAACTTTGATTAACTCGTATTATATAAGCCGTGAGCCACATTAGTTTCACGTGTTCTATTTTTCATTTATTTTCTCAAACGTATTCGACACAGAAACAGAAGGAGACACAGAGAAGGGAGAGGGACAGGAAGCAACTTACGGGTTTGATGTCGTTATTCAGCGAGGCCAGGAAGTCAAGTCTGCTGACCTGCAGCTTCTCTGCCGTCTCAATGTCGACCTCCACTGTGTTACTGGCCTGCAAACATAAACACACACACACACACACACACACACACACGATACAAGCTGAGCGACAGCAAATAATGAGATTCTTTCATTCCTGGATGAACTTCATGCCTCCTGCTAATGAAATCCATCATATGAAGTATTGCACATTTAGATTGCACAATGTGTCAGGAGACAGCGTGCTCCCTGCGAGCAGAAAGGTCAGACAGAGAGGAGGAGGAGGAGGAGGAGGAGGGAGGAGTGAGAAGAGAAACGTCACAGCCGTCAGACATGTGTAAGGCCCCTTGTCTGTCATTTATCATCACCCTCCAATATCTGCAGCTCCATGTGAGTCTGTGGGGGCAGAACGCTTAACAGATGAGAACTTCACCTTATCTGAGTCCGACTCAGATTTGAGCCCATGCACCTGATAAAACACTTACGCACACTCACACCTACAATGAAGTCTTTGCCCAATCCCTCCTCATGTAGGAGGCCAGTTGAGGCTATACATCAGTGACTGTGGCCACCAGGTGTGTGGCCTGCACCTTCCGCTCAGCAACACAAGATACTATTCCAGTGAGTGCTTTAAAAAGAATTTAATAGAAAATGAAAGGTTTGACTATTCAATTACTATTTTTATTTTGGATCTCAAAGCCTTAAGTTTTGTTTCAGAAGTGAAAAAAACAATAAAAATAATTGAACAAATAATAAATTATTAAAAAATGTCTGTTTTATTTCACTGTTATTTGAATATCTTTGGACTGTTGGTCGGACAAAATATGAACAACTGGAGAAGTACTGAGAGACTGTGATTGTCATTTTCTTTACTTCTTTCTGATACTTTATGGACTAAATGATCAAAATCCTGATGGACACACAGAGTGACTGACAGTGAAAGCCTGACTCACTGAACTCCTCTTCTCCAGTCACACACAGTGAATGGACATGGACACACATGGAGGACAGTAACATGCTCCCTCGAGGGCTCTGACCTTGATATGTCTGTTCATGGCCGTGGACTGTGCAGCCCTGACCAAACCCTCCAGCTCGGCTCCGCTGTAGTTCTTCGTCTCCACGGCCAGCTCCTTGATGTCTACGTCGCTGGACAGCAGGTCGTACTGACGCATCTTCGCCGTGTGGATGTTGAGGATCTGGATTCGTCCCTTTTCATCCGGTAACCCTGGAAGGAGAGAGGGGAAAGAAAAGTTTGCAAAAAAAAGTCCCACATTTACAGCAGGGAGCCAAATTAGCAGCTAACTGGCTCTTAACTGAAGTGCAGCATCAATTCAAGGTATAAACTGGTATTGATCCATTAGTATCTCTTAGACTCCACTTAGAGGAATTACATTAACTCTGAAATGTTCACAGGTTTTAAGTGTTCACTTCTTACCAATCTCCATCTTCACCTCCAGTCTCCCTGGTCTCAGCAGGGCCTCGTCTATCAGGTCAGGCCTGTTGGTCATACCTGAGGGGGGGACAGATGGACAGACAGAGCAGAGGTGAGACAGCAGAGATGAATGAGAGAGTGCAGATGTTCAGGGGAGAGTCTGTCAGTGGTGAAAGTGAGTGTGTCCAGGCACCTATGACCAGGATGTTGTTGAGCTGCTCCACGCCGTCGATCTTGGACAGCAGCTGGTTGACCACGGTGTCGTGGACGCCGGTGCTGCCCGCCATGCTGCCACGCTGTTTACAGATGGCATCGATCTCGTCGAATATGATGATGTGAAGGCCGCTGTTCGCTCCCAGCTGTTCAGGAGAGACAGGAAGGACATGAGTGACAGGAATAAAGACAGATGACACCAACTAGTTTCTTTCGTACAGTGTTGGGCTTGAAAAAGTGATTTTGCAATTGATTTTGTTAGAAAAGTTTTTTTCTTAAAAAAACAAAATGTACAGCCACTTTTTATAGACTTTGCTTAAACATTCAGGATATGTGTTCTTTCAGTGTGTGGAACTTTTCCATGCTTCTTAATAAATCATAGTTGTCCTGTTTTGAATTAGATGAATTATTCTCTAAATGTTAGAGTTTCAGAAGATTTGAGAGTCTGAGAGTTTCCTCTGAGGAGCAGTTTCCTAACCTGCTGCACGCCAATAAATAAATTAACTCAACAACTTGGTTGAAACTGAAAGATTTGGGGCCACATACATGCAACAAAATGACAAAGACGCTGCTGATTCTCTCTGTGCTGACCCTCAACAGATGGACAGAGTGTGGCAGCAGCAGGGTGGGGGGTTATCCCTCCATCTACAGACCTGTCAGTCTCAGCCGTAGCATTTAAAGCAGGTGTGGAGCTGTCCTTATTACACACTGGATGGTGTGTGTGAGTCGAGGGGTCTAATAGGAGGTCAGAGAGAGCCCAGCCCCTCATTAGCTGGTGAAGAGTGAGGCTCGATGCTAGTGTCTCACCATCCAAAACAACCGTCACTGCCAGGTTACACACACACACACACACACACACACACACACACACACACACACACACACACACACACACACACACACACACACACAGAAACAGTCCAGAACTTTACCAGTTATTACAGCTATGTCTGGCTAAAGGGCAGATCTCTCCACTCCTGGAGAAATGAGTTTTTTTCTGTTGAGACGGACCAAAAGCTTATCTGTGTTTCATGGGGATGATAGAAGAATACTGATCCCTGGGAACACACTTATTATCTGATGTGAAGACAATAAGTTCAGCAAAGTCGTTGCACTACAACAAATGTGTGTGAAAGTTGTAACAAAACAAACCCATTAATCAACAGCAGAGTGTGTGGTCAGTTTTTGCTGCGTCTGTGATGTTCAGTCTTATAAAACAGGAGAAACATGTGCATGTACAGGCTGCAACGCGTCCTCTCCTCACCCTCTTCTGTTCGTCCTCTGCGTCTGCAAACAGCTTCCTGATGTTGGCCTCAGACTCTCCCACGTACTTGTTGAGAATCTCGGGGCCGTTGACGATCTTTGGCTCCCGGGCCTTGAGCATCTTGCCAATCTGTCGTGCCATCAGGGTTTTGCCGCAGCCTGGGGGTCCGTACAGCAGGATTCCCTTCACATGCTTACAGCCTGCAGACAGACGCACGAGCAGGGAGACAGGAGGAGAAGTCACACTGAGCACAGGCTGTTCATTTCTTCAACTGGAAACTTATGTTCCTACTAGTTACAAAGCTCATTTCTTTGCTAGATGAAGCACAGACACAGGACTTATGTCATTCAAGTGTAGAGTCTTTGACCCAGGACAGAATTTAGGGCAGGATTTTCTTCCCCTCTTCTCCTTTGTCCATTGTTTTACTATTGGCAGTGGTTGTGTAATAATGAGTACGACAAGGTCCAGTGGTGACCCATGAAGCAAAGTCAGCTGAGCTTTGAGATATTGTATTTATGAAATGTAAAGAAAATCAATATCACATGAGGTTATTTATGACAAGGACTTCTTAGATATTTTCCTCCAGTGAATGCAATACTTCCAGGATTTGTTTTATCAGATCAATAACTGGCTTTGACTCAGGATTTCTGTGTTGATCAATGATGCCCTCATAAGAAAAATGTTGACTTGCACATGCAGTTTGGAAATGTCACTCAGGAGGTCGTGCCCGTTCTTCCATTGAGGAGATTTCAGTGTCCAGATTATGAATTTATTTCAAAATGAAAAAATGTGGCAACTGAAGATCAAGGAAAGATCTGGACAGCTGCTCCACCTGTCAGGTTTATAACTGTCCCCATCACAGCTTCACTGATTTCCTTTGTTTGATTCCTCCTCCATAAAGATCAAGTGTGGAGACTGTGAGCTCCACCAAGTTTACAGTGAGGCTCTTTTAATGGCCTTTTGCACCTGCTTAATGACATTTAGCCCAGACTAATTGAGAGGCCCCAGATAAGCATCTGAGCTGCCATTTGGGCCTGCTGAAGGAAAAGCAGCCGGGATGACAGGTGGAGGGGGTGGAGGGGAGAAAGTGGGGAGAAGTTCTGTGCTTGTGTTGTGTTTGGAGGGAGAAAGCACTGAAGCTTCTGTCTGTCTGCTTCACCTCTGGGGGAGCAAAGGGGAGACAAGGTGAAACTCTCAGACTTTTGCTCAAAATGTGTAGCGTGTACACGCACACCGCCGCTCTGTCGGCACCTGCTCGCCCTGCTCCCCACGCCTGCCAATTACAGCTTCACCTTTAGCTGGATGCTCTATCAGGGCACGCCATCTCATTACAGCAGCCAGCTGGCCGCAGCCAAAGGCCGACTCCTGCACACAGGCACCCGGCTAAAGGTCAGCTGACACGCTGCCGGACGCGGCCACAGGCCCCGGGCGCTGCGGGGACGGAGCGTCTGTGTGTACCAGACTGAAGTAATGTGTGCATTTGCCAAGTCAGAGGTCTTCACAACAGGTTTTCACAAGACTCCTAGGTCTGGGAGCAAGGATTAGCACTGACTGTGTGCACATGTGTGTGGGAGGGGAGGGTTTGTGTGTGAGTCACAGAGAAGATACCTGATGGTTTTATTACAATGAGCCGCTGTCCTCTGCAAAGTGAATCATCATCGTAATCTGACAGCTGTCAAAGACCTGTTAACGAGTGTGAGCAGGGATCACTGGCAGGGGATTTTAGTCACGGTCGAGTCACCGCAGGAGGACGCTGCCATGCCTGCTAATGGCTGATTGTGGGTTTCAGTGATTCAGGCAGTGATACGCTCTTCAAAGGAACGGCTTTGTTTGCCATAATGTTGAATCAAAGATTAAACACAAGCTGAATGTAATAACTGAAAACAGTGATTATGTTTGACAGGTATTATTATTACTGTGCTGAGAGATGACAATGTTTCTCACTAGATAACTGTTTATTCTGCTCATTGCAGCTGTTAACCTGCAGCTCTGAGGAAGGACTGAGCAAATGTCTTTTTTTGGGGGAGGGGGGTAATGGACTTCTGGGATTTTGGGACATCTGGAATTTTCAGTGAGGACACCTGAAGACACCTATGTCACCTGTAGATGCTGAGCTGACTGACAGTGATTGTTGGTGAAAGGTCGACCCTGAAGCTGAATGAACTACTGGACGCTGAAGAAGGCAGAGCAGAGGCATCTGTTCACTCCTCTGAGCTGAACTTGAAAATGTTCTCACCCACACACACACACACACACTCTTCTGAAATCATCTGACTTGCAGTGAGACAGTTTAAAAAGGCACAAACAAATGAATAAGTGATGGCGGGATGAAAGAGAACGAGGGAAACTCACCCATCTGTTCTACTATGTCTGGAGGGAAGACTCGGGAGGCGAAGGCTCTGCGGAAGATGTCAGAGAACTCCTTGTCGAGGCCGCCAATACCCATCCTCTCAAAGTTCCAGTCTGGGCTGATGATGGACTGGCGAGACTCTCGGGTCTTTGATTTCCCTGGAGAGTGTCGGAAAAAAAAGATAAAACGTTTTGCTCAAAAAAGAGAGGCCTCATGTTTTTGACTATTTACTGAGAAAGCACTTTTCTCTCCTCTTCTGCTCTTTTCAGCTGTTTTTTATTGACAGTTATTGACTGTTGCAGGAGTCATTTTGAGTCCCAAAATGACTGTTTGCAGAAAAGCCAATATGGTGTATCGAATAATCTCTGACAATTGCAAAGAGACGAGATGAAGATTTCAGCTCAGATTCTGATGATTGATGTAACCAGATATTACATTTAAACCTTGCTAAAAAGGTAAAGTGGCTGTCAGGAGGCGACAGGCACAGTTGGACTTTAATATTGCACCACTGCCAACAATATGTGAAAAGTGAAGCAGGCCAAGCAAAATGAGTAAAGTGTGCCCCCTTGTGGTTTTATAGGGAATCATTCTGCAGCCAGTGAATGTAAAACCACACTTACTTTCTTTATAAATGTGTGTGTGTGTGTGTGTGTGCGTGTGTGCGTGTGTGTGTGTGTGTGTGTGTGTGTGTGTGTGTGTGTGTGTGTGTGTGTGTGTGCGTGTGTGTGTGCGTGCGTGTGCGTGTGCATGTGTGTGGCTGTATTTAACATTTGCACTGCCTGTTAAGTAGAGACAAAACAACAACTAAAATCATTTCAGGTAATCATCCATCCATACTGTAGTTTCTTGAGTTGAAGCGTTCCTGTTTTGAAAGAGGTGAAAAGTTGCTCACTGTTATAAGAGTCGTGTATAAGGCGTGACACTCACCAACCAGAGTCATGGACGAGCTCTCTGACTTCTCAAAAATCACCTGACTGTTTCCCAGCAACAGACCGATCTCAATCTGAGGAATGAGACAGAGGAGATGATAATCGATCAGGACACGTTACAATCAGCACTTATGTTTACTTGTATATGGAAGAAAGGTGCAACAGCTCAACAACAGGGGGTTTAAATAAATTGTGTTCATTAAAATCAATAGCTTCCATCATACATATACAATCCTGTGATGGTGCAGAAGAGCATTATGGGACAGTGACAGATTGTTCTCTAGATACCTTCTGTTTCTTGCCAGAGGCTTGTTCTCCCTTTAGGATGCTGGGGTCCATGGCCTCAATATCCTTTATCAGCAAGCCAAACAGCTTATCACAGAAACTGAACACCAGCTAGAAACGACAACACACACAGGCAGCAAAACTGTGAGATAAAGAAAGAAAGAACATTTACACCCAACAAATGGAACATAGTTGTACTAACAGAGAACATCGAACTGTTCCATTCAGATGGTTTTGTGATGAAATGAGATGTATCTTTACTGTGAACATACAGCTCATTCTTTCATTCATTCTCCTGTGGACCTGATTTCAGTATAAATAGAAAACCAATTCCAAAATAAGTTGAGGCGTTGTGTCGAACATAAATAAATCAGAAGGTGATAATAAGTTAATCCTTCATTGGTGACAGGTGATCGTATCATGATTGGGTATGAAAGGTTCATCCTGGAAAGACTCACAGACAAGCAAGGCTGGAGAGAGCTGCACCATAGAGCTGCACCAGATATAAAGGATTCTACATAGGCATCTTTTATATTTACATTCTACACAGCTTCCCAACTTTTTGTGAACGTTCAGCCTGATAATCATTAACCCCTTGAAGCCCGAAGCACCTGCTGGCCGACGCTGAAGGCCTGGTTGTTGAAGTGCTGGATGAACTCGCTGGCCATGTTGTCGGAGTCGTAGGGGTTGCTGTCTGCGTTCTTCTTCTGCAGGAAGTCCACTTCCACTGTCATGCTGCTTACACACTGTTTGGACTTGTCGAACTTGTAGTTTGTTACTATAAAGGGGAAAGAAATGAGAGTTGGTGAGGTTTATAGTTGAGACATCTGCATCTGTTATTGACCTGGATTCTTTCTGATAGGACAGTTCTACTCAGAGTGGGAGGAGCCATAAACTGGACAAATCACAGTGTTTCCTGCAGGACATTTCCTCCTCATTCATAGTGCTGACTAATTGAAATTAAAGCTGCATTAATTGATTTTTGTCACCACTTTGGGGAAGCAGAACAAGCACAAAGCATCTGTCTCTTTAGCTGCTGGACACTTTAGCTTACTGCTAGCTTTGCTGTTAGCTTGAGGGGGAGGTAGTGTTCAGTGGATTTATCAGTTTTGATGCCACACTGTCTCTGTTTCAAAGCTTTATTGAGCAAAATAACAATAAAAGCAGTGAAACCACAGTCTGTTTCTTCATGGTAATCTAACCATACAAATGCAAAACCAAGCAGCTGACACCATTTTTGACTGGATTAAATGCTTCAAAACAGTTTTCACCACATTGTTTCAGAGCCATTCAGTGCTTCAGAAAGTTTTCCTCCATCACTACTGAAAATCACACCCAGCTCTACAGCACATCGATGTGAGCGGAGTCATCCAAGAATCACAAGGGGAGTATGGATGTATGGGTGAATTTTTATTGGTCGGTAAAACTAGAAACTAGAAAAAGCTGTATATGTGTCCATTTGTTATTTAGCATCTGTGACATTTGTGGTGTGATTATGTTCAATTAGACACTAAGTGAACAGCTCACCAACAGTCTGAGCTCATTACTACATCTGTTACCGAATCAGTGAAAGCCTTGTTAGCAGTGCAGTTATAATCAAGCAGTTCCTTAATGTGCTATGACTCGCGGTAACCTTTTACTACACAAATTGTCATGTTGCAAACTGCTGCTAATGCGTCATTATGGAAACGAGATTCACTGTAAGTGGCTCTCTGGTAGATTGAACTGATTACTTCCACTGCTGCCGGGTAATTAGGAGAATTACACCCACAATACTGCTTCATTATTCATATCACAGTTACCAGAAGCTAAAACATCCCATCTATTATTCAAATTAATGGAATTTTCTAATATTGTGAAATGGTTTAAACAGAAGGAAACGGGGAGAATGTTCCTTTGATCAAATAATATGAAGAGCCGTGGTTTTGCTGCTTCGCTCGAGACGATGTCAAGAAAGATTAAAGCACCACGAGGCTCATTCATTCTTTCACTCGGCGGATTAGATTTTCATTCCTCCTTCTCACCCCTCATATGCAGACAGTGTCATAATAGCGGCCATCATTTCGGGCATCACTTGATCTGAGGGAGCGGAGCGAAATATCTCATCAAAGAACGGGCCTTGTCTTTTTCTGGACGCTGGCCAGATGTGCAGTGACACCACCCACGCATATTGTTCCACTGTCTGTCTGTGCTGTGCATGTCCCCTCCACCTGTGTGACATGTTAATAATAGCCAAACCCCCCAACCCCTCGGATGATTGGTAACCTGTCCAATGTGACCATCAGAAGGCAGCAGGCAGAGAGAAAGACTGCAGCCTTTAAAGTCCGTCACACAGAAGTTCTATGAGTCCTTCAAAGTCTGAAGGTTAGATTTGATGTCAAAGGCTATTGTGTTTCAACCATAGACTGTATAAAATATGGACGTAGTGTCCGTGACGTCATCCATAGGTTTCTGTAGAGCAAAAATGAAGCAAATCGTAGTGCGTAGCCATCTTGGTAGCCGACCTCCGGTTACTCCAAATATGGACAAAGAGGTGGAGCGAGGGCGGAGCTGAGGCGGGTCGAATGAACGCTATTGCCTGAAAAAAGCCGCTTTATTCGAAATAATCAAACTAGCTACGGCTAACCAGCTAGGTTAAATGCTAAATATCGTTGCTAGCCGGCTAACCCCACGACGATCTCTTTCCCAAACTCAGTGACTAGAATTAGCCGGGGTGACGCCCTTTAGACCGTCAGTGGCTAGTTGTCGATCAAAGTGGCGCCACTTAGATTGACAGCTATGAATTGTCCATAATGATGTATGCTGTATATTTTAATCGAACGCCTTATAAAAAAATTCGCCCCCCCCCAAGAGTTGTCATGGAGTAGAAAAACAGCTTATGAGACTAGAGCCATGTTTTGAACCAGGCTGTAAATATGTTTTTTTCTGTCGTAAAATCGGACATTTTAACATGGGACTCAAATGTAGTTGACTCCCCTCTGCGGCCTGCTCTAGTGGTTATTCGAGGAACTGCAGCTTTTTTGCACTTCCGCATTGGCTTCATTTTTGAGTGCCGGAGGTTGCCGCTTGGTTTCAACCAGTGGAGGTGTCTGTGACTCAAGACGCACTCACAGATAAGAAGCACGGCTAATCAATAGATGGTAAATTAATGAAAGGCTGAAAGGAAGTCCAAGAACAATCAGAAGTCTGTGCAGCCTGGAGATAAACGTCAGGTACTGCTAACCTTCATCTAGCACTTGAAATTTTGGAGCCAAATCCTGTTTAAACAAATCTTCACATTTCACATTGGAGACATATCTTCGTAGCTAGGTCAGAAATATGCACTTTTATTTTTACAGGAGGAAGTTGATAAGAAATTGGTTTTGGATACAAACAATACTTCTTAATAAGATCAATTCATTGTATTTTGTGGGATCTGTTTGGATCGAAAAAAGCTAGAAAACCATCATCACTTATGCTACAAACATGAACTTACCTTCAACTTCTTGTCCGATCGAGAGGCCGGCCCATTTTCTCTGCGGAGGAAAAAAAGGAAATGATTGATTAGTTGCATGTCGTCATTTTTTTGTATTTGGACACCAATTTTCCAGAAGAACAAGAGAAATGAAAAACACTACAAGTTTCACAGAGACGTCAGTGCAACGTTCCTCTGCAGCTCGGTCTTATTTCACAGCACTTTCACACACTAAAACACAAAACTCAGACGTATATTGAATTTAGCAAATGATGGCTGACATGTCAAACACAAGCTGATCAATCAACAGATAATATTGAATGAATTCCTGTAGTGAAATAAGACCGTCTGGAGGAGGTTACAGTAGTACCTGTGTGCTGCTGTGGCTGCCAAGTTTACAGACGGAGGAAGAGCAGGCAGAGACACGCAAGGCAAAAAAGGAAAGAAGCAGTGACAGACAGATTGAGACAAACAAAGAGGTCCATGCAAAGAGCCCACAGACAACCACGCAAGCTAACGTAACTTCTCGTAGAGGATATCAAAGTTTAAGAGAACAAAATCTGATGTTCAGCGCTAGCGTAGCGTTAGACAGAAAATATCAGCACAGTGTTATTTCATTTCACAAGGAGCATCAAGACTTAAAGACTAATGATTAGCTACATGTACCGAAACATTAATTTAGTCTCACAGAATCAATCAGTCTTGATGACAGCTGCAGAAAAGGCTTGAACAGTAACACACAGCCACCATCACTGAGAGCATGTGAAACACTGCCACCTACCTGTGGCAGGCTGAAGGCAATGGTCCCAGCGTTGACACTGGGATGCGTCTTCAAGGTGAACACGTACTTGTGGTTTAAATTGCGGACGGTCACGTGTCTGCGTTGAGATGAACAGTTAGGAGAGAGAGAGAGGGCATCAAGTGTGGAGAACAAGTGTCTCTCTTCCACTGGAAATATTCAATACATTTAGCTGCTCATCCAGCTGTTCAACCCACACACACCTATACACACACACTACTATTATGTACTATTATATACTGTAGTGCGATGCACAGATCATGTGTCAGAGGAAATCCCACTCACTGCTCAAACTGTGGCTCCTTCTCATTGATGACGGCACAGTTGGTCAACGACAGTTCGTCTGTTGGGCATCGAGCCGCTTGCATGATCTGAAACGAGAGCAGAGAAAAATGCAAACGATGACTCCACTGTGGAAATCAAATCAAATATAGATGTTTGGATGTAGGATTTTGAAAGCCTCTACTTCATCACTTCTCTAAAAGCTACTTCTTTTAATCTTATAAGCAAAGATATGATTCACTGTGTTTGGTTAAAAAAGGGCAAAAATTTAGGTAAACTGAAAATGTTGATGTCCAGTATTTTGTGACCTCCTGAAGTCAGTCAGTCATTGCAAAACATGTCATGTAGCCAGACATTGCATAACCCACAGAACTTTCTGCTGCAGTTCCTGAAGTTTCCAAAAATACCAAGAACTTGAGGCTGAATTTTGTGCATAAAATGATGCACAAGACATCTTGAATATTTCCATTTGATGGAGCGGTGCAGCCATAAAAGCGTCACACACGGAATATATGAAACTGTCATGCAGGGTGAAGGAAGACGGTTTAACAGCCTCAAAGCTACTTAAGGGAAGATGAAAGTGGGGAAGTGGATGTTAAGGGCTTAAACATCATTATAGCTGGAGGAAAAGACGCAGCTCTTCTACCTCTGCTCTCCACTGAATCTTCAGAAACTCCATGAGTGAAGTAGAAAACAGGCCTCATGCTGAGCTGCTCAAGTCCGACCTGACAGTATTAGCTGGCGGCTGGTTGAGTCAGCATCCCCACAGCCACGATGAAGCAAGCAGCCTCATCATCCACTGTGATGAAATATCAGCGAAAGGTTCAGAGAAGCGTGGCCTCATTTCATTTAGGCTCAACTGTTAGAGTGTAGATCGACTCTGAGTGGATCCAGTGTTGTCTATTACAAAAAGCCTCTACTGGTCAGGGAAGACTAAGAGACTATAAGTCACACTCAGACTCCGTGGATCCAGTTCAAAATCAACCCATAAAGACATTTTATTACATTTCAATGGGACTATTTGCTTGGATACTGACAAGCCACTCATTTAATGTTATCAGAAAAGTCGACTCTAATTAAGCCTTTCAAAGATTTCAAAGAAAGAAAGACTGCTCTCATTTCAATAACCTCACTAAGAGGCAGCAAACTGTGACCCACATCTCAAAAACACTGACTTTATCCCAATACAAGCATTCTTGTATTCTCAGGTTGTCACATCTCTGGAGACATCGTTTTCAGGTTGATACACATAATACTGTCCTCTGTGGGACGGTGAGGTTGACGGACAGGGTGACACACAACCTGACAGCAAGATGAACAAATCCAGAGGGATGAAGCGAATGAAGATTAAACTCCAGTCAAGGCTGCTGTCCAAGGCTCAAACTGTTTCGTTTATATCTTAAACTGACTTCAAAATCGTTTATTTTATTATACATGTTTGTATTTTCACTTTTTAAACTGATGTTGTGGGATCTCATGTCCTTAAAGATACAATATTCTATTTGAGCTGGATTTCTTTATCATTTCAATCCCAATAAACATTAACTTGACACTTGAACATATGACCCATGAATTGTGCCTTTAAGCCACAGTGTAGTAGCATAAAAAGTCTTTGCTCTGCACCAGAGATTGTGTAAAGGGCATTCCTCACATTGTTTCCATGTAATCAGCTCAAACGTAAAAGTGTTGACGAGCTACAGAAAAGTCCCTGTCACTGAACGACCATATAATAAGGACAACTCTAAAACCAAACTAAAATTGTTGTTTTGAGTATACATTAGATGGAAGACAGTCTAATACAACGGCCCTGCAACAACAATGTCCAATGTACAGTTTGTGCTGTTTTACAGATGTGTTCATTCAGATAATCAACTGAGATTAATGCTCAACTCCACCCGCTGAGGAAGACAAGTGAGACAGATGAGGAAAAACTTTTTTTTTTCAGTCAAACTCTTCAAACTAGTTCAAATAAAGCTGGAAATGTTGATTCAGCACTGATGGAAAACTAATTGCAGCACCTGTTCTAATAATGGAATGTAATGGAAGAATTTAATGGCTCCATCTTTTCATCTGAGAGTGTGAGCTGTGATATCAAAGTAATTACTTTCACACATCATGCCACTGGACAAAAGCAATTTGAAGATGATGCCTTGTCCTCTGGGAAATTGTGATGGACATTATTCACTATTTTCTCATATTTTATAAACAAAATGATTGGTCAATTAATTTTTTAAGTTATTTTTAGGCATTATTACAAGAGTTCATTGGCTCCAGAGTTTCATATGTTAGTATTTACTGCTCTCTGCTCATTTACTACTGTGATATCAAACTGATTATCTTTGGAAGTCAGACTGAAAAAAAGCAGTTTGAAGACACCAACCTGTCCTCTGGGAACCTGTGATGGACATTTTTGCACTATTTTCTAACATTTTATAAATAAAAATATTAGGAGGTTAATCAAGAAAATAATAGGCAGATGAATCTATGATGAAGATAACCAGTAATTAGAGCCATGATAACCTCCATGACAGCAGGATTTACTGCAGACTACAACACTTTCACATTTAACAAACTCATTAACAGGCAGCTGTGTGTATTTAAACAGCTGCACGGGGCATTGATGAAAAACACACGAATACACAGATGTTTAAGGTGCAGCTATGTGAAACTGAGGTTGGTGAAGAATTACATAAGTGTTTTAACATTAATCTAGTTCATCAGGCTGTTCCTCTTGTTCCTTTTCACCCATTTAATGCTGCTTCACTTCCTTCATCCCACATCATTGTTCCAGCCTTAAAAACTGGACCAGCAGCCTTCAACGACATTTTTACATCAAAATCAATATCACATTAACATTTAGAGGCTCTGAATAAACATCCAGCTGTGGTCTGCTGTAACAATATTAGCAGTGCTACATGCTAGCAGCAGGTCATGAGATTTCTCTTCCGGGCTGCCGACGAAGTTTTGAATGACACCTGAGTCTGCCAGCCAGGCTGCTGCTGAGCTGGCTCACTTTACCTCTTTAAAAAAGCCTCCAGAGCTTTAAGTACACGTTAGGTTTAGTGTTCAGTGTTTTCTCTTCGTGCTGTTCTTGTATTCAAACTCACCCGAGACGTCATCTTTGTGTTTTTTAACTCCTGTTCAAGTGCAAATCAGCATAAATGTTCCGCTGACGGAACAACTGCGAGAGCGGAGAGAGTGACGTGAGGAGGCGGGATCTCTCGACGTACGGTGGCGTCATCGCGTACAGGGCGCACGGACTTCGTTGAATAAAGCGAGAGGAAGTGATGAAAACTTTTTTTTTTCTATTGAACACACAACAAAGAGATTGTATATATATTAAGTTTAAATTAATCTATAATACGAAATGTGTTTATATAAAACTGTTCAGAAATTAAGAAGAGATTTGTGGGTTTTTTAAAGTTATGTCCTTTCTCTTTTTATGTAAAATGTATTGGCATTTTAGGTTTTAATTCAATGAGCAATACTAAGTAAGTTATTAAGAAAATTAAATAATGTTAAAATAGAATATGAGTAAAGTAAAACAATTCAATTTAATGTGAAATTTAACCTTTTCATGTCAATAAATACATGCATTAAAATCCCTAATTATAAATAATAAAAATACATTTAAAAAACAAATATATTATACAATATTACACAATACAAAATAGTTAAAAACAAATATACTTGAACACTTCTGAACATCAGTCTGGTTTAAAATTTTTGAAATTAGTTTGAAGAACTGCATGTATATTTGATATTGATCTGTATTAAAAAGATAAAAATACTTTTGTTGGTTTTAAAGAATGAAGCATGTGGATGACCTTCTTTAAAATTTCTCAAATGCAATGTGGTTTGAATTAGAGAGGCGAAATAAAATCTTTTATTTTGGACACCAAAAGGTTCACAGTGAAAGGCTGCACCATTGTGAACAAATACTGAAGGAGATCGAAACTAAAAAGAAAAAAAAAATCTTTATATTTGAGGCTTGAAAGTCTTTTTCTGCGTGTGTATGACGGATACAGTTAAAATGACGATTGTGCTTCTTATAAATGTGGAGAGGAAAAGTTTGTGGCACCTTTTCAAACACTGTGATGTAAATTCAAATCTAAGAAAAAGGTTGGAAAATAAAGCCAGTTAAAGCCAATTCAGTTATGTTGTGATGAACAAGAAAATGTAACACCCAGTAAGAAGAATGACTATATGCAAGAAAACATCATATTGTGGAAAAAAGAAGCTCAAAATAAAAGACAATCCAAAGCTGTCCATTGAACTGATTTAATGCCCTTTGAAGTGAGGTGTGACAAATATAGCAGCAGGAGGATCAGACTCTTGGGTGAATTCTGTATTTTATAGTGTCAACATCTGTTTTCCTGTGGAGGAATTTTAGGAATTGTTTCATACTGCTTTGATACCTTCCCTTTGACTTGTCCTTTGATTCACAGACAGACTTCCTCTTAACTACTGGATACATTTTCTGGGTCACGCTCCCATTCTTAAGTGCATTTCAACGACACTTTGCAACATGTAAATCCACAGTCTTCTCACCCTCGTACTAGAAAACAAATATTATAGCTGAGAAAGTTACGTCAAATTACCATTTTGCAATTTTTTTTTTGCAAGAGACAAGACAAAATCCTTAAAATACAAAATATTTATTTTGAAAATGTCTTTATAAGAGAAAAAAAAAATCAAAACCAAATCAAAACCATACAAATTGTTTGGTTACTAGCATACCACACTAGTGCTAGGAACTAACAATGGAGAATTGCTCACTCAGGGATAACTCACAGACGCTCAGAGGCAATGAATACATCTCCACCTCTGCCCTTCGATTTCATATTGCACCCAGACACTGAGGCAAACAGAAGCGCCGAAAAAGTGGCACTAGTGGTGAAATGGCATCCTGTCTGTTCTATAAACTTACACAAGCAGGGCGGGCAGACATGTGGCAACCTTCTGATTTTCTTTTTTTTTTTTTTTAAACAAAAACACAAAACCAAAAAAAACAAATAAAGTGAGTTTAATACATATCTGAAATACAGTGGGTACGTAACTGTTGGCATTGATATGGTGAGGAAAAAAAGAAAAAGAAAAACTAGAGGGCTTTTTGACCAAAACTCAGAATCCCAAGGAGTATCCCAACCTTCCAAAAACTGAACAGTGTGCTTCTGAAAGATATGGACAAGAAGGAGGAGAAGGCCTGGGTCCTGCTCACACAGGCGGTGGCAGAGTCGGAGGCCGCAGAGGTCAATGTTGCACCTTTGAGGTTGCAGTGAAGTCAGCTGAAAGCTTGGTAAGCCCAACCTTATAGCAGATATAAACATATATGTATTCTTAAACCTTTTAATCTTTTTATTGTGGTTGTACAATATTCCCTGATGGCCTGATTTGGCCGCTGAGTGTTATACAGAATCCTGAAGAGATATCAAAATTAAAGAGGAAAAAAAAAACAAACAAACAAGAGAAGTGATGAAATTGTCCGTTGAGGGAGAGGAGGGGGAGTTTGATGGGGGAATCCTGTTTGTTGCAGTTTGTGGGACTTTTCGTTGCTCTCCCGTGTCCCCTTCTTAAAATGTTACACACGCTGGTCAAACACACACAGTTCCTCCATCGCACTGCCGTGGCAATCTGCTCTGAGGGCCAAAGAGAAACATTTAGTAGAGAATTAAAAAGAAGGAACATGAAGGCCGTGTTTCTTCTCTCACTGAATCTTTTTTTTTTTTTTTTACCTATGTTAGCTTCTTGGCTTTGTTGTAAAGTGAATCCACAACTTTGCTCATGTTCTGAATTGTTTCCAAGGCTGCTTCGTATGTTTTGTCCACTGGGGGCTCTTCAAAGATGATCAAGACACCTTCGCCCTGGTCAAGGATTCCTGCAACAGTGTCATAAAAACATATTACAACACACTGAAGAACACTCTCTCTGGGAAGAGTCAAATGTCTCATATTTGTGTTTATAGGCACAGACAATCCCAATTACCGTGAAACTTTTTGTCCAGAATCATCTGTGATAATTTCCTTTCAACATCTCCCTTTAAAGACAAAGAAATGATTAATAAAACCAACATTTTAAGACATTTAAATTCAATTTGGGAAACTGGGAAAACACTGGTTAACTGCAAACACACATACCTTTGACAGTTTGATTAGACCTGATATGTGTTCTATCTGAAAACAGAAGGAGAGACATGTTAAAGACAGGGCAAAATCATTAGCTTCTATAGCAAGAGATGTCAGCCTAGAATACAGAAAGACTGTCCAGTGTTAGTGCTTCAGAAAGATTCAGGAAAAATAAACTCTGCACAAGTTATTATATAAATTATCACTGGGCATTTAAAAGATGAGAGACGAGTCTCTGAGGATACTGGGATTTTATACAGCAGGAAATTACAGACAAGGCCCCAAAGTCATGGATATACTTTGATTATAATTACATTAAAACCTACTCAGTCTGAATGTAGCTTACAGCAGTCTTTGTCCAAAGTTATGAGAGAACAAAGTCAATGCTGACGCACAGGAAAATGTAAAGATGAGGAGGTGGTAATAAAAGCAGCAAGGCTTCATCGTCTGATGATCTGCTGAGTTTTCCTGTAAAGCGAGGTGTGGTCCTTACCTGTACTCTGGAAAACGGTTCAATGACTCGGATGAGGTTTTGCTCCAGCAGGTTGTCGTACAGCTTGGCCAGGTGAGTGTTGATGATGGGATCGTCCCTCAGCTCTGCTCTGTACTCTGTTAGGGCCTGAAGGAAGCAAAACCTTGACTTAAAAACTTTAAATACTCAAAGTAAGGGGGGCAATCAAGGTATCAAGGTACAATCATCCAAACTGAACCTCAAGGAGCAAAAGTTCATTTCTAAAAGGACTCTTACCTTTTCAAAGTCTGCTAATGATCTGTTCTTGCTGGCCTGGGCGACACATTTCAGTGCGTCTGTCTAGATGGATAATGAGAAAAGGTCTCAATGTTATTCTACAGAAACAAGCTCAATGAAACTGCTTACATGCACAAAACAGAGATGCCCATTAACTACAGTCAAGGTCATTTTCTCTTTCAATGAACAAGACAGGAACTCCAGTAACCACAAAAAAACTGAGGCTATAATTCAACAGAAAATAGATCCTCTTAATATTGACACGAGGCAGAAATTGTCTGAAAGTCTTCTAAACACAGCCCTAAGCAGCATCATTTAGGATTCATCCATAATCATACTTTATGTGAAACAATAGCAATATTCAAGAAAAACAAAACAGTTGATGTTTGCCAGTAGTTAGAAAAAAATGACATTGCCGCTTCAATGAATCGGCTCTGAGTAGAAGGTGGCTGGTACTTGCCTGTCGGCCGGCGTATCGCAGGGCCAGTTTACCACTGATCAGGGCTTGAACCTCCTCTGGTCTGAAACAAATAAGTGAAAGAGAAATGACTAATCAAATATATAAAACTCAGTAATGTTCATGGTTCAAAGTTCCAACAGTGAAACATTGTATGTAGAGTTTCTACTTACGAGTTGAGAACAATTTTGCACAGAAGCATGTATTTAAGTGCTGTGATGGCTCTGGGGCTGTCGATGGAGTCGTAGCCCTCGAAGGCCTCAAAGAAGTAGGAGTAGGCCGTCTTCCAGTCCTTCTCCTCGGCTGCATGGATGATCCCTGCAGCAGAGATGACACGGCATGACAGTCAGCGTCCATGGCCAAAACAACACGTATCATTTACGGTGAAATGTAAAAAGGCAACAGAACCTGGTCAAACTTGCTCAGTAATATTAAACCCATGTGTTGAGTTTCACTGGGTGTTGCCTAACACAGACCACTTAATCATAATGTGGGAAATTACTGAAGCATTAGCCATCAGCTGTGTCCCTTTTTCCAGTTCCCACTGTGTTGTGAAGTCATGAATAACCATGAGACCGTCATGCCTTGCAGCTCAATGTCCTCACACTGTGAAACAAACTGCGTGACTTTGAGATTTTATCATCATACAATGAGCTGAGTCACGGGAGAACACACCAAACAAAACTTTTTCAAGCAGCTGTTGAAAAGAGTTGCTTAAATGAGTTTGACTAGAATACTGTATACGAACTGATTTCTAATTCTTAGTGTTGGAGTAACATGTATCACATGATGACCACGAAGATGTAATTACTCTAAAGCACCATGACATTATACATCAGTAGAATCAGATTAATCCAATAACAATCATCAGTTTATAACGCTGCTGTGCTAAACTGTGATTACGGCATCTTTCAGATTAGTCTGGCTGTAGAAGTGTTTGTAGAAAGATGAGACAATCTCTGTTTTCTATCACATTGCCTCTGTTTGATTCCACCACTGGGGGGCGCCAGGCAAGTCAGAAATACCATGTTATCCCTTCCACACAGAAACTGGACCGCTTCAGTCCAGGTAAGCTTTGTAAGTGAGAACAGGAAACACATCTGACCTGACTGCATGTCCAGAGCTGCCTGGAGCTTTGGAGGACAGTAAATGGCGTTGGCGGTGGTCCTGGCTGAGGTGAGGGCAGCGCGGGCCTTGGGCAGGTTGCTGAGAGCGTGGTACGTCTTACTTTCAAGCAGCTGAACCTCTACCAGAAGAGCTTTGTCATCCATCTTTTTCAGCTCCTGGAGCAACTGGGAGCCTGAGGGGAAAGAGAATGAACTGTTGTAACAACTTTCTACAACACTGAGTCAACAGCTAAGGGGTAAATGTACAATAATAGTCCTGATATTCCTTCTTCTCCTCCTTTGCAAACACTTTTTATAGGCTATCTTAGTCAATTTAGCACATATGTTTTAATAGAGCTTATATATTTCCATAAAAAGCAACAATCCAACTGGTTACACTTAGAATAAGATTCAAATAATAAAAGACATCTTTTAAATGTTTTGGAGCTTCTTGGTAAATGAGAAAACATCTATGTGATACGTACGTTTCATAAACATGTCAGGGCCTTTTCGCAAAGTTTCTGAAGGCAGGTGCTGCCACTGAACAAAACATAAAAATGTCCTGCCTCCAAACACTCACCAAGTGCCAAGGCCTCCTGGTATCGTTTGGTGTCAAAATAGAGTGAGATCAGTCGTGCCTGAAAGAAGAGAGTGTTATTAGACAAGTAGAGATCAGCTGTGCTAATCTATTCCCTGGTAGAAAATATAAGGCAAAAAGGACCTTCAGTAATAAAAATCTAAAGAAAGAAATGTTAGGAGCAAGGCTTTTTTTTTTTGCACATTTGCTTAATTAATGTTTCAATAAATTTAAATAGTCTTTCTTGTGGCCCTTCAAAATGTCAATCATTATGAAGTAATTCATGGCAAACACCACAATGTTACAATGCCTCTCACACATCTTTTGTAAGAACAGGCTAAATGACAGACAGTTCCTTCATTTCCTAGAATTACTTAGAGAAAGTGCCAGCGAGCGGAGGTGAACCAACTGTTCTCAAAGATGGATCTGATCCAAGAACACTCTCTCTCTCTCTCTCAGCCTGAGCTCATGGTACACATTGTGCCATTAACAAGGTTTCCTGACATTTTTTTACTTCCATCACATTATTCATAATGTGTGGCCTCAGGCGAACCATGGCCTGCCTGAAGAGCCTTCCTCTTCTCAGCTGCATGCTACAGTTTCATTACGTAATTTTCTTCCACACTTTATCTTGTTGATCCTGTATTTTGTAATTCAGCCAAAAGCTCTAGATATTCCTGGCGGAGAGTGTGAACCTGCTGGCAGTCATTTAGCTACAAAGCCTTTATGCATTTTGGCTGCTATAGAAGGGGAAGTCATCAGAGATGGTATAGATGTGTAGTCGATTTATTAGCATCTCTCATCATCACTCTCTTTAGGCAAAGTTCTCAGATTTGCTTCAACACATTTATTAAGTTTCCCGTTTTCATTTGGTTTGAACCAAAAGTAAAGCCACAGTGGTGGCAACAACAAATTTCTCCACCATAACCTGTCTGAAATCACAGCGTCTCCCACTCCCTGAGTCAGAACATGTTAAAACTGATCCCTCCCACAGAAGCTATTTGTGTTTGGGTATATCGCTTTTGTTTTCACTATCATTATAATAAACGGTGTTGTGTGTCAGTGCTAACTAGGGTTGGGTGAGAAGATGAATACATCAGCTGTTGATGATAGTTTGTATCTATGGCAAATTGACATTTTTTGGCCTATAAAATAAATTGAATAAGCACTGTTATATGTCTGCCTCATGAGATATCAAAGTGTCAAACATAATATAAATAATTATCATTGAACAGAATGTATTTGCCTACACAGTGTCATCAAACTGCTCATTTGAAGCTCTCCAAAACGTATCATAGGTGTTATGTTCTATTTCAAGGCCCTTAATTTCAGTGGTATCTTCTTGATTAGTGCAGAGGAATTTTACTAGTTACATAGCAACCACAGTCTTATTCTAGACCTCCTTACCTCCAGAGCCTGTCGTAGGAAGGTTCTCTTCTCGGCCTTGGCCCACTCAATGCATTCAAGACACAGCTCAACCTCCTGCCCTGTCGCTGCCTCCATGTCAAGGAAGAGGTCGAGCAGAGAGCGGACCAGCCGGGCCGCCTTGGCCTTGCTGATGGAAATCAGAAAAGGCCTCACAAATTTCAGCAGACCCCCTAGTTCTGGAGACAGCCACACACAACAATTAAAACACAAATATTTCAGGAAGTGGAAATATCACATAGAAGTAGTTGCATTAGATTATATAAGTTTCTGAGACAGGATGAACATTAAAGTTTGACTTGATTACCTGCAGCCTGTCCGGTCTTGGCCAGGAGTGTCCCCAGCTCCAGGATGCTCTGTTCTTTAACCCTGACAGCTTCCTCATCGTTCTCTTGAACATCTCTCCTCACTGTTAAAGAAAGACAAAAAGTTGACCTCAGAAGCAAATTCCAAATTGAAAATTTTCAACCATTTGAATGGACATTCACTCTGATGACAAAGTTCCAGTGGGAAGATGTAGAATTGTTGATGTAAGTAATTAACCACATTTCCACCTTTCTTAACATCTATGGACATAATAACCACATAATAGCCACAATTTTTTAAGGATATAACAGCTCAGTTAATTACTTCACATAGTCAATGCATCATTGGTGGAGATTATGATGTATAAATTGATAAATCAACAAAGAAAACATGCAGCCTAAGCAGCACAGCAAAAGCATTACAAGCGGTAATGTATAATATGGGGCTTGTTGACGCATCAAGATCCTGTTTCTCAACAGGCAAAGTTTTTTCTCCTATTCAGCACTATACTGTAATACATATTCCTGAATCAACTTGATACTTGATACCTAAACTCCAAAATTACTGGATGTTAATATAATTTCCCTTCAAACAAAATGACAGGACAACAGACCCCCAAACATCCAGGAACTAATACTATTAATAGTGGCAGCTGCAAAAAAAAAAAAAAAAGTAGATTCCTTAACTGGAAATTCAAGTATTCATGATCAATAAAACAATAGTGGAAA
This sequence comes from Centropyge bicolor, assembly GCA_037975185.1. Lineage (NCBI taxonomy): Eukaryota > Metazoa > Chordata > Actinopteri > Pomacanthidae > Centropyge > Centropyge bicolor. The sequence goes on along the minus strand of JBBMOC010000031.1, from coordinate 60,060 downwards.
AAACAACTGTCATGTTGTATCTCTGAAAAAATACAATGTTAAAGGACAACAAAGGAAATTCTACAAGATAGTGGACCAACTTGTTAACAATATACAAAAAAATAGAGGGGCGGTTTCCTCTACAGATATTTATATTTCTGTCTGGGAACCTGAGGCTAAGATGGACGGTTGGTATGAGTGACAATTTGAAAAGATAATGAACGTGTGTGTGTTGTGGTGAAGGAATGGGGCAATGGAATGAGGAAATGTCCTAATGACCAGGCAAAATTAAGTTTTAAAAAAAATGGGAAAAGGAGAGAGAAAAGCAGCAAATCCTCACAATTAAGATGGAATCAGTTTGGCGGTTTGCTTGATAAATGACTTAGAGGATTATGAAAGTTTCAGTTGATTACTTTTCTGTCAAATGCTGATAAATTAATGTAGCACATTACTGAGAACAAAATCAATGTTTTGTCACAGCATTTTTAGTAGAGAGGAATAAACAGTGCAGCAAAGACAGTTTGACAGTGGGCTGTAGTGACAAGGCAATTTCAGGTCAGTGCTGCCAGAACTGTTAGAGCTGTTTACAGTATGGAGGTATGTAATTAGCTCATGTGTTTACTCAATCACAATAACATGAGCAAACCTTGGATAGTTACTCAAAAATGTCTCATTTATAACAAAAAAAAAACTGTGATTATTTTCACTCTGTCAGAGAGCTGCCTTTCACTTTGTTGATTAAATGGGTTCAAGGCTTTTGACAACAAGCTAATGACGTTAGCTACAATAGCAATCACGCTAACATGACAGCTTTAAGTGGAGCTAATAGCAGTTAGCTTGCAAACTGGGGTCAACGACACAACAACACAAGACTCATACAGAGTCTAAAATACAACATTTACTGAGAACTACTACAAATTTCACGCCCAGGCCTACAGTTAGCCGAGTAGCTAACGAGCTAACAGGCTAACATCTACTAGCACTTGCCCACCGTTCAACAGTGAGTCAGCACCGCACACCACCGGCTCTGGCTATTGAACGCCACTTGCTAGCATGCTAACCTCGACGCCTCACACCGGCTGAAATAGAGCAGATCGCGGCGGCCAGAGGAGCGAAGTCCGTCTCCAAACCTCGGCCGAACACCTACCTATTGAATGGAGAATGTCGATAGAGGCGTTGCGGTCCGTGCTAATGAGAGACTGGGCTCTCTGAAATTCAACCACCGCTGCAGCCGCCATCTTCCTTATTCAAAATGCTGCCTGAATGAAAACTACGTGCGGGGACGACGTTACCTAGCGTATGTGACGTCAGCGAGCGACTGCATGCCGGGACTTTAAGGCGTTTGGGAAATGCAGTCATATGAAAGAAAGGTCGTAAACATGTATTAGACGCTCATTTTCTTTTGATTTGATTATATGAATTGATTAAGTCTTCAATATTAAAGTAAGTCAATAACTTAAAAACGTGTATTTCATTTTTATAGGAATCAAATGTATTGTTTTATTAATTTTTTGTGAGAATGAGACAAAATTCAATTTATTATGTGTTTTGTACATCTTAAGCAGCAGTCTAATTTATCAAGACACAATAACTCATGAGAAAACATAACATAATAAAACTGTAGCATGTATGAATGTGCAGAAAATAACCCTGAACAATGAAATAATATTAATTGTCTAAAATATTTTTTATAGTTTTGTGTCTTTGATCTAAGGTGGATCTCGATCATATTTTATATTTTGTACATAATCTTACTGTAATGGATGACTGGATGATATTAAACACTGAATAAAATAGTGATATCTGTCCAAATTACAAAATCATATATTGATCTGATCATAACTCATAATGGAGGACAGACACAGACAAACCTTCACTAGAGGACTGCAGGGATATTATAGACTAGTTGAGATGAATATAAAAGCCTATGGAGAGATTAAAACAGGATCATGTATTAGAAAGGTCTTACAGCCTCCTTATAAAGGCTTCCTATAGAAGCAGACCCACCTATAGAACCTGCCTACCAACACTCCTCACACACAAGTGTTTACGGATGCATGCAGTCAGGTTGGCTTGGTGCAAACGGTGGGTAAGAAGAAAAACATCCTGGCAGTTCAGCGGGTTCAGTTTGCAGGATCCTGCTGTTTGCGCCTGTAGGCGGAGTTGTTTCCCAGCAGAGAGACAGCGCCGCGCACTGGGCGCACAGCGGCGCACCACCACCGCCTTTGCGTCAAGCCTCCTCGCGCACAGTCGGTGACACAAACACAACATCAGCACCTCGCAGCATCCGCATCTCACGGCCGGGAGGACCAGGAGCACATCTCCATCCGAGCATCCATTCCACTGCTGCCTCCATCCTCTGCGCACCGGGCGCGTCCTCCCTCCATCCGCCGCCTGCTTCTGCACAGGATTATCTGCTTTGTTGCGTTGATTTTCTCCGGGATGGTTTTCTGTTTTAATCGCGTCTTGTAAGGAAAAAAAAACAAGCTGAGGACGAGGAGCATCGTGGTTATAAATACAGTGTCTGACTGAGCTGGAAATCTGGTAAGTTTGATTTTGCAGCATATTTCTGCGGTTTAGATTTTACAGTTTTGTGGATTTTATTTGGAAACAGAAGATGCGCATCGTTCAAAAAATCTGATAATAAATCGGAAGAAAAGCGGATGTGAGGTTAAATGCAGCCAAATCCAGCGACATATTGTGAAATATTAAGAGACAGATGGGAAAGATGAGGGTTTGGTGATTTTGAAGCCACCGCCTATGATTTTCATTTCGACGCAGACGCTCAGGTTCAGCACCACGGACAGCAACACAACACGCACACAAGTCCTCATCACAACAACAGGCTCGGCTCGTCCTCGCATCCGTCCACAGGAGCCACATTAAAAACGCTCAGTGTGGAGAATCAGATGGTGAACAGGGTGATGGAATGAGCCTCTGCGCAGAGTCCATCCATCGACCGTGTCTCGTATGAACGGTGCTGCAGTGCAGGAGGAAAACATGTCGCGCAAAGAAAGAATCAGGCTTTTTCTTTCATCCCTGCTGCTTCAGTGAGGTTAAACTGTGTGACCTTGGATTTTTTAACATGCCCAATGCAATCTGCATGAGAGGCGACCTTCACCTGTTATTAAGGTGTTTATGTTGCTGTCTTCCATTTTAGTGAGAGGGCGGCGCGTGGTTCACTCGGCGGCCATTGCCCATAAAATATGGATCCCTCATGATAAAATGATGATATGATATATGATGCATTTGAATCACATGTGGAGGAGGATTCCTTTGAATACTTGATGCACAATCATTCTTTTCTTCTGTTCGCTCTGTGATTTGCTGCAGGTGATGCTCAATTTCACACTATAATGTTTGTAATGATGGGATGATTTCCTCTGATCACACTGATCATCTGCAGCACAGAGGGATCCATAATGATTGAATTAATTAGTATAAGCAGAGGCTGATCCATTCCATCACTTACTGAGTCAAATCAATGCTGCTAATAAGCCTGAGGTTCTGTCAGATAAACATTAGCCTGATGTGATCTGATGTGATCTGATGTGATCTGATGGGATCTGAGGTGAGATTAAACAGGCTGCTTTTTGTTCGCCATTTGTCAACATCATGGATCATTTAAAGCTAATTGATAATTCACCAGTTATTTTTCTGATTATTGATCTTCTCTGCCTGCAGCCGTGGCCATCTGGAGACGCAGCCCAGACTGTGGAGGTGATCGTTATCCCCTCAGAGAGCTGCTCACAGGACATTTTCCTCCTCGGCTTTAGATGCCCAGTGGCCGCCTGTAGCCCGGGACTCCCAGCTCCCACAAGCGTTGAGGCTTTGAGACCCTCAGGACCTCCCCTGGCAGACGCTCTCCTGACCCAGCGCGGCTGAAGCCCCTGGACGCCCCCCCTCAGTCATCATGGGAACCGTGCTGTCTTTGTCACCCAGCTACCGAAAGGCGGCTCTGTTCGAGGACGGGCCGGCCACCGTGGGCCACTACACGGCAGTCCAGAACAGCAAGAACGCCAAAGACAAGAACCTGAAGCGCCACTCGCTCATCAACGTGCTCCCATGGAAGCGGATTGTAGCCGTGTCGGCCAAGAAGAAAGGCTCCAAGAAGGTGCAGCCCAACGGCAACTACCAGAACAACGTCACCCACCTGAACAATGAAAACCTGAAGAAGTCGCAGTCGTGCGCCAACCTGTCCACCTTCACCCAGGACCAGAGCACCCCGGCTCTCACCAAGAGCTCCAACAACACAGCGTCGTCCGTCAAGAAGGCCCCTCTGGCCAACTCCAACGTGGCCCCCGGGACCCCGAAGAGAGTGATCGTCCAGGCGTCCACCAGCGAGCTGCTGCGCTGCCTCGGGGAGTTTCTGTGCCGGCGTTGTTACCGGCTGAAACACCTGTCACCCACTGACCCAGTGCTGTGGCTGCGCAGCGTGGACCGCTCCCTGCTGCTGCAAGGCTGGCAGGACCAGGGCTTCATCACCCCCGCCAACGTGGTCTTCGTCTACATGCTGTGCCGCGACGTGGTCTCCTCCGAGGTGGCCACGGAGCACGAGCTGCAGGCCGTGCTGCTCACCTGCCTCTACCTGTCCTACTCCTACATGGGCAACGAGATCTCCTACCCCCTCAAGCCCTTCTTAGTGGAGAGCTCCAAGGAGACCTTCTGGGACCGCTGCCTGTCCATCATCAACCTGATGAGCGCCAAGATGCTCCAGATCAACTCCGACCCGCACTACTTCACTCAGGTGTTCGCCGACCTGAAGAACGAGAGCCAGAAGGAGGAGGAGAGGAGCCGCCTGCTCATTGGCCTGGACCGGTGAGGGGATGCTGGGGGGGGAGCAGAGGGGTCGGGGGAGGAGGGGGATACTCCAGTCTGGCATTTTGACAATTGATTATTTGTGATGCTATTTATTTATTATTGTCCAAACTGCGGTTATAAAAACTTTGTATCTGATAAGAGAATCTTGGAGGGGGGGCGGGGGGGTCAGTGATTTCCACAGATTTCAGATGTTTGCATTTGAGGTTTGCACCTAAAAATGAGGCACAGAGTTCAAAAAGCCTCTTGAAGACGTGTAATTATCGAGGCCAAATTCTATTTTCAAACGAGCAAAGGACGGATTTTCTGCAAAGCCTGAGAATGAAGCTTTTTTGACAATGATATATAAAGAAAAAATGCCAGACTTGGGTCAATCCTTTGCTAATATACAGATATATATCTATATGAAATACTGAAAATCTTAAAAAAAAACAAACAAACAAACAATTGAGAGAAAAAGAGAAAAAAAAAACTAGACAAGGAAGCATACATCTACAGCAATGAATGTGGACAGGACTGAGGCTGCAGCAGCCCACCAGTGACCTGCTGACTGTCTGACCATGTGATGTGCACTGCCTACTGCAGGAGGGTGAGGGCCATCGCCTGACTGGCTTTCTTCATGCATCACGGATGAGCAGGCATCCCCGGCTGCAAACCCTGGCTCTCTGCGACGCCAGCACGTCCTCTCCATTAACACGGATACGACCAGACACTTTTTTTGCTGCAATGCATATCTGAGAGAGCAGCGTGGGGGGGGGATAGGGGGGGGCGTCAATGCTGGATCCATATTTTTGTGGGTTTCTGTTTGTGGCTGTGCAACAGGACTCACACTGTACAGGAGAAGACTAATGAGCTGCATTGTGGGACTTTTGATGGGAAGACGACGGCCTGAGGACGAGTGGCCAGTGATGAGTGGTCGAACTTTATTTTCATCTAGAAAAAAAAAAAAAAGAACAAGTTAATGGATGTTTTACTCCCCAGAGGCTAACACCTATGGAGGCTTATTTATTGCTTTTCTGGATCAAGTTTTCTTTGATTTCTTTCTTTTTTTACTTAGAAATGTAACGTTTTGCATGTGTGCCATGCAAGTTCACAGAGTTTCTGGGTTGGGGGGGGATGGGGGGGCAGGAGCAATGATTACCTTTCTTCTTTTTACTTGATTTGTAAACCAACTGCATCTGCATTAGAGAATGCTGTGAACAAAGTGACACTAGTTTTTTTTAGCTATGCTTGCTAAAAAATAGGCTATTTGTTTACCAGGGAGATTCTTTTTGTACTTTTGTCGATAGGTTGTGTTGCAACCACTTTGGAATGATGTTTGATTTTGTGCTTATGATTCAGCATAGAAAATGTTAAAACAGTGCCATATCTCTGATGAAAATCCCACAGATCTGTTCAGCTGTTGAACGACCGGGCGGATTTTCATCTACTAATAACTACTTACTGACACCTAATTTATTGCCATTTACGTATTTATTTAGGCACATTTAATGTAAATGAACGATCACGATGAGAGACTTTGAGAAGGGAAGGACGTGAGGAGGGGTTTTGCTGGTTCAGCAGGTGTGCTTATCTTTGGTGGGAATGACGATTGATCTGGTTTATGCAAATGAATGTTGCAGGAACTTATTGACGAATATCTAATTAAAGAGCCCTAAGGTCAAAACCAATGTCAAATCTGACCGTCACCAAAGTGATATCATCGAGGACGCCTTGACAGAACAAACACATCATCGACTTTATACCTAAGAAAATGCCCCGAAAACACCTTTGTGTCCTGCACGAGGAGCCGACCCCACCTGCTGTCCCACATATCAGAGAGAGAAAGCACACACACTTTTCCAGGGGAATACATTATTCCGATGACACTCGTTCGGCATCTGCAGAAAAAGCACAGCTTACCTTGAGGATAATCCATCAGCATCACCTCTGCGTCAAATCAAATGTGAAGCGACACCACACTCATCCCGGGGCGGTGGGAGAGGAGGCGCCCTCCGCAGGAAGAATCACATTTTCAATCACAGAAACCACTTGACTCAGATGACGTGCTGCAGTTTGACAGGGCAGGACAAACAGGAAGCATGCAGAGCTGTTCAGACATGTATTTTTTCTGTTACTAGAAGCTTCAGTATTTCCACCCAGACATGTAAGAGAAATGTTTTTCACATCTCATTTCAATATAAACAGGAGTTCTTGAGCAGTGTTCTGAGAATCGAGGACTGGTCGTGCCAACAAGCGGCTCCTGTCATGTTTTAAAGTTGTTCCCAGAGAACGGACGGCTCCTCAGAGCAGCTCTGACGGACAGAGTCAGACCAGTGAGAGAAAGTTCATTTGGAGTGTTTGTACTGGCACAAAGGGGGGGACACGCACTTTGGACGAGCTTCGGCTCCGGCAGATAAAAGCAGGGCATCGGGGTAAAGGGCCTCAAAATGACGAGACCCCGAATCTTCTTCTCTCTGTCCACCGGCCCCCGACTCACTGGAAATGTGCCATTTTTTTCCCACTTTGCATCATTGAGTAGTTGTTTGAGAAAATACTTTCAAAAGCTTATAAAATATGAAAAAAGACTCAAGTGATAGTTAAAGATTTCTGTCAAATTCTTTTCTGTATCTTGTTGCGTACTTTGTAGATAAAAAAAAACGAAACAGTGGTGAAGAACTTCAAAACGAGAGGCATTCGACGGCTGCATGTGTGCGTGAATGTGTGTGTGTGTGTGTGTGTGTGAGTGACAGCGTTTTATTTGTACAGAAGAATGTGTGACATGTTGTTTTCTTATGGACACGGAGCAAACACCGACCACACTGGTACGAGGACTCGGTTTTCCCTCGGCGGGGTGAGGGAGGGGTGTCGACGCTGTTCAATGAAAATGTTCCTTTTTTTGAAAAAGACAAAAAAGCCGTTGCTGTAATTGAAACATTTTTCAGTTAGTTTCTGCTTATTTTAATTTATTTTTGTACTGTGATGGAAAAATAAAATGCACTGATCGTTCAAGGCGGCCACTTGTCTTTTGTGGACTGATGTGAACTCATTTCGTCTAAATCTGCATTTTGCAAACACAAGATGTGACATTTAACATCTCTTCAAAAAAAACTTTATTTAGATTTCACTGAGGGACACAGTTACACCCATTCACACCTGAGAGCTGCCCAGTAGAACCAGTCTGACCTGCTGGCAGCTGGAGCTTAAAGGTTACTGGAGGTAACCTTGGTGATGTTTGATCTTCTCTGATTATCTACTTTTCACTGATTAAAACCAATGAATTTTACTCTAAATATTCTCAACAACAGTCACCTCTGGGACAGTTCTAATTGTAATAATTAATAATAATTAAGGCTATAAATCACAGGTTGTTGGTTCGACCCCCAGCTCCACATCTGCATGTCAGAGTGTCCTTGAGCAATGACTTTGAACCAAATCGCTCCTGTTGTGTGTCTACATGGAAAAGACCTAAGAATAATGATTGCAATGCAGTGGTTATTGATATTTGATGGAAAGGCCTCAACACATAACAGCAATGTCAACTACCACTATTAAGGCAGAACTTGAACACACATGCGTAAAAGACAGGAAATGAATATGACTTGTTTTTCAGATCACTTGTCTCCAGATGTGCAGGTTCTCACTCTAACTGAACAGCATGCCGTTTGATTTTACCGATTAGTGTTTCCACTCTGATCGAAGGTGTTAATATGAGCAGCCAGCTGCTCTGGAGCCTCGTTAAAGGAGACAAATGTCCTGATGCATTGGTTTTGATGGCACAGCCAAATCAAGTCAATCTTATTTATAGAGCTTAAAACCACAGATCACTACTGTATTCTTGGATACTCAATTTGGACATAGAAAGCCAATTAATGGGGATGAAAAAAAAGGGAGAAGTGACAGAGGAGGGACCTCTCTTCCATCCAAAATCATCCAACTGTTGCTGATGAGCAGCTCTAAAATCTGAATCTCAGTGGTTTCTAACTAACCCTACAAGCCTAACTTGCACTTAAATGGTAGAAACTGAAGCTGCCAACCATTATTTTTAGTGACCTCTAATTCTGCTATTTAAAACAAAAAAACAAATATAAATGCCTGAGGTTGGTGTTAAACAGTCGACCTTAACGTAACTGTCAGTTTACAGTTTCTATGAATCTGACCTAAGCCTGTAATCCTGTGTGTTTACCTTCCTCCTGAACACAAATCTGTGGATGTTAAACAGCAGCAGCATCACCTGAGCTCCATGAATCTGTCTGGCAATCAGTGCTGCTTCAAACACACCGAGAGCCCCCCCCACACGGAGAGCTTAGTTTGGGTCAGCTCACTCACCACGAATCACTCTCTGTCCATTAATTCCCATTTATTTAACCACCGGGTCAGTCAGCCTGTCGTACTCAGTCACCGCCCGCGGGGGAGAAACACAGTCATCCCACTCTTTGCAGATCGTCATCCATCAGCCAGTGGATTATCAGCCCCTGCTGAGGTGGCTGCTGATGGCTGACACAGTGGCAGTGCGGAGTGGCGTCACGTCGACTGCAGGGGTTTTCAGCCGCCTCGACGTCACCCAGTGAAAACAGCTGTTAGTGGGTGGATCAACGCTGAGCTGGAGCTGTTACCACATCACGTTACAGGCTGGGGCCGGCCTCGGGAGACAGCCTCTGCATCCACACCGCTGACTTCTGATGTCATCACACACACAACAGAGAGACGCCACTGAAGCAAATAAATTTATTAATGAGACGATTAATGAAATATTTTTCATTATGGAACATGAAACGCACGATCTGCATTTATACAGAAAACATTTGCACAAGAATTCTATTACAACGGTGAAGTTCCCTTTGGACTCCATCTGGATATTACACTGTATTCATGGTGTGTCATCACAAATATGCAAAATACAAACGTATATAAAATTAGGCACGTGTTGAATGGACGGTGTAGAGATTTTGCTTAAAGCCACAGAATATGGAATAAATTATGGAAACACATAATTTGTTACCGTTTGGCGAACAGGGGACTGGCTTCTGGAACGAAAACACTGAGAACGAAGATGCTACTGTCGAGCAAAGTAAAGGGAGGAACACAATGGCACAAGTCTCCCAGTGCTAACATTCATATGTGACATTCTTTGATGCTCAATTACAAAGGGGTCGTTAGGAGAAGCCTGTGATTTCCAGACTTGCTGCATAGCTGATCATCAATGTCATGAAATGTGGTTCTGCTTCCACAGTATTTACATGTCAGATGTGCTGTTTGTTGCTGCATCCTATTGTTTGATATGTTCTTGTTGCTGGTGTAGGTTTTGTTTCCACGCCTCCTGGACACAGAGAGAAAAAAAAAGGAAAACTCTTCTCTGGCCTGCAGGATGACAGCGAGGCCGACGAGGGAGGAAAAGAAAGTAAGAGGGAGCTGAGAAGACGAGAGGAGGCCGAGCGAGGCTTTGTTCACCAACCCCCCCCGTTTGCCTTAAGAAAGCAGCGAGAGAAGCGCTGAAGTGAGAAGTGACATGGAGTCCATCCTAATGATGAGCGGCGGATAGAGGAGGACGAGGAGAGAGAGGCACAGGCAGCTCCTCTGAAGAGCGTCTATTAAAGCTGCCGTGTCACTTCCTTAATCCACACTATGAACGCACCGGCCTCCCCCAAACAACAGGACGAGGTGGGCCGCCGCCGAGCTGCGAGGTAGAGCGGAGAGTCGCTTCTTCAAAAGGACGGGGGCGCTCGGAAGCTAATTAAGATAAACGACTTGTGTTCAGACAACACAATTAGAGGCCTGTGCTGCTGCGGCCAAAATGGCTGCTAGCAAGTTAGCCTCCTCGTTGAAGTGAAGTGGAGACGAGCGCGTCTGCCTCCTCAACTAGGCCAGACGGCGAGGGAGCGCCGACTCATCACCTTGGGCTGTGGTTCCTCACAGAGACCATGAGGCTGCGTCTCTGTCTCATACTGGACATGTATGACCTCATGACCCCGACCTGATGATACCAGGCAAAGTCCATTAGCTCGACTCCTGCCAGATGTATGAAAACATCTGAGCGTCAGATGAACAGAAACATCCATCTGTGCATCCACTCTTTCCACAGTCAACAAGGAGGAGACACCTCCAACATTTCTCATGAGCCTCATTCCACTTCAGCTGTCGTCATATTGTAATGTTAAAACTGTCATTTTGGCTGGGGTTCATTCTTGACCAGCTGAGAAAACAAACAATCACCACAGGGTCCATTTAGGAGCTTTCAATCATATCACATGATCTTCATCAGCAGATGGAGTTTCCTTAGTTGAAGTTTTAGTTTTTCTGAGTATTTTAAGACTCAACTTCGAAGCTGAGACAGATGAGAAAATCAAAATCGCCGTCATCAGTGAATTTTCTTGTTTGAATCTTTTCAAGTCGAGTTCAACTTTAGTGAACTTTGTGCCGTTTACTAACAGCAAATCCTCCTGACAGCGCTGTCCTTCGGGGGCAGGCGGCAGAATAGCAGATATTTGCGCCTTATGCACTCAGTCTGTGGATGGATATTAATATGAAACACAGTGTAAAGCCAGACATCTCCATCTCATGAGCTTCTGTGCTGCCACGGTTTTCTTCCAACGGTTGGAAGAAGAACATATTGTGACGTGCGAACGCTGAGCGAAGAACAAAAACAGAGCCATTATTTTCAACACGGCACAGAGCAGAGTGTTCGAGTGCAGATGATTGGATTCAAGAGGAGCGACGGGAGTTTAGCAGCAGCAGCATCAGACGAAAAGATGGAGTCTGCGAAGAGTCCGGAGGAGAAGAGGCTGCCATCATGAGACAGGGAGGTAAAGTAGGCCAGCAGACTTCACAGGCCTCTGTCTTCACTGCTTCACTGTGGCCACCAGCCAGACTCTGATCCGAGGAGGAGAGATCTGAAAGAGCTCATCAACACACACACACACACACACACACACACAGTGCACGCACACACACACACACACACACACACACACACAAACACACACACACACACACACACAGTGCACGCGCACACGCACACACACACACACACACACACACACACACAAACACACACACACAGTGCACGCGCACACGCACACACACACGCACACACACACACACACTTGCTCTCTCTGTGATGAAGGGTGTTTGTCACATGGACGTCTCTGGGCTGTTCACTCCAAGACAAAGACAGCACATGAGACTGTATCCAGGGCTTCACATGGGATTCTACAGTACTGGCCTCTGCTGAGCAAGCTTCAAGAAACCAACTGAATCTGAACTCAAAATGCCTCTAAGGAAAAAAAGTCATGTTTGCTTATCATCATATTTGTCTTCTGTTACTTCAGTTATATTGTCCCTTTGTTATACTTAGCGCAGTATAAGTGCTGAATAAAGTATTTTCTAACCTTTGATATACAAGCTGTATTAGAGGATTATACAAGTACAAACGTCGCAGTGGAGAATATAAGAAGCAGGATTTAAATTAATAGATTTGTGCACGAAGCAGGTCGCGATGCTCAGGATGTGCTCAACACATCCCGTGACGAACAAACTCACCATGACGTGGACTTTTGTGCCTCAGACACTGACTGAACCACTAAAATCACACGTTCACACTCGCTGTTCCCACGTGTGATTGTAAACAGTTAACATTTCCTTTCCTTCTTCAATCAGAGTCGTTATTATTCCTTAGAATATAAATCAAAAAAATCTTCTGTTTCAGAGCAGATAATCAAAGAGTATCTGAAAAATCACATAAATATCGTCTTACTTCATCAGGGTTTCACTTTGGATCTGGCTCCTGCACCCGGAGCTGCTCGGATTATTAATTCCTGCAAAGCCTTTGGATTTTTTTTTTCCCTTTACCAATTATGCAACATGAGTGGTTCAGAGAACAGTTGCCACATAATCTGCTCTCACCTTGGCGAACAGAAAATCGCATCTACGATAAAGTAAATATTGCACAAAGCAAATCATGTGAAATCTGGATTTGAACCCTGACACCTCATTGGTCGATCGCCCCGCAGTGCAACCTGTCTGACGAATAGCATTTAGCGTGTAGGCGTGTTGAACACTTCCTGTTTATAGTAACATTACATAGAAATCTATGAAAGAAATTTGGCATGGCTTTGCATTTTGAGGATTCAATTACCCCGATCCTCCCACAGAGCTGCGATCTGAATCGTCACATTATCAGCAGCTCTGCAAAAAAAAAAAAAAAACACAAGAAGTGAATCAGAAGTGAATCATCATCTCGGCCTCGTTTGATATCAGCTGTCACTGTTTTTTTTTTTTTTTTTTTTTTAAACGTTTGGCCCAGTTTAGTTTCCAGGAACAGCCAGGATGTAACCGGATCGGCTCTTGGTGAAGTCCGGCTGTGATTGGTTGATCTTGGGCTCCACGATGACCGTGCACTTCCTGCCGTTCATGCTGCACTGGATGGGACTGGCGATGTTGACCTGCAGCTTCCTCTTCTCGCTGCACAGAGACGGAGAGAGAGAGAGAGAGAGAGAAGAGAGCATGACAGAGAGATGAGTTACTGGACACCAGCAGGAAGCATTTACATCAGAGGTCATCAAAAGGCGGACCGCGGTCCGGATCCGGACCCAGAAGCTGTGCCATACGGACCCGGACCTATAACCAAAGCAGAAGGCTATGATTTAAAATCTGACGGGTTGCTTCTATTTTAACTCGGCACCACTTTTGTAGTCTTTACAGTAGTGGTTAAGTGGATATAAGGAAACGCACAAACCAATTACATGCGAGTTAAACCATTCCACGTGATACCGCTCAGCCAATCAAGTCTGTGCCTGCCAGGCGGAAAATATTGCGACTCGACGGTGCAGACAGATGAGAGAGTTAGAGTCATGTTGCCCATAAGGAGACACTAGACAGAAAAAGAAAGATAGCGATACATATAGAAAACAAAGGGAGATATTTCCTCCCTTTACTTTATTTTTCTGAAGTTAAGCACTTTGTTTGAGCATGCACAATTTTCACATTGTATTTATTTTCTCTTATTTTGAAATGCAGCCCTTTTTTATTTAGTAAATGAGAGAACATTATACATATCGGCAGTCATATACATAAGTTCCTTTCTATGTTACTTGACAATAAATACTGTCAAAAATTTTTCGAATTGTCCTTAATTCATTTGATTTGACAGGTATTGAATGCATGCAGATGTTGATACAACTACTAGGCTACTTAAATATAGATCACATTATATAGTTAGACATTATGATCTTCGGACCTTTGCATGAAGAAATGTTCTCCCACTGGACCTCTTTAAATTTTAGTTGAATACCCCTGATTTACATCATTGAAGTTCGCTCATATGCTCTTATTACTGCAGCGATACACAGACAGCAGAGCAGCTCAGCGGCTTCACATTACAATCACAGTTTAATGCACAAGAATAAAATATGCAGATCCATTAGTGACCCGTGTTTGTGTGTGCGTGTGGGTGTGAGAGAGCAAAAATATGAGGGCTATAAATCTTTCACATAATCTCACACACACACACACACACACACACACACGCTGCTGTGCACACGTTTATATGCACAGTCATTCTCTCTCTCACACACTTTTGTTTGGGGCCATAAATCACACTCGCTCACACACAACTGCGCTTTCGTATAAACTCGCTCATGCATACGATCACACACAAACCATTATCCCCTTTACTGTAGCGTTGTCAGTTCCACGGTGCCTGAGAAGGAAGCTGAGCGCAGGAGAAGATTTCTATGAACCAACAACAACGGCCGCTTGTTTAGCTTTTAACACGTCGCTGCAGCAAACTTAAATGTGATCTTTCAACAGCTTGTGAGTGTTGGCAGAGACGCCGTGTTTTTGATCTGGATTCAGCCACAACAAACCACGTGAAATATGTGTTTATCAGGCTGAAACCACATCCGACAGACACACACCAGCTCTGTGATGGTTCAACCTTCAATGACATGTTGTACATTCTCCTGCTCTAACAGGTGAGCCAGGTGAGCTGTCAATCAAACCCAGTGGTGCACCTGCCTGAGAAGATGGAGTGAAAACACCTGTGCAGGTGAATCACAGCTGTGGCATCTGACACACTGAAGCAACAGCTGTAGCCTTATTTAACTCTTACACCTTAAATCCTACAAACATCAGAGGTTCAGCTAAAGCTAAGCTAAGCTTCTGGCTTCACATTTACCTCATGGACGTGAGAGAGGTATCATCTAAAGTATCATCTAACTCTCAGCAAGAAACCAATTACCGAGCATTGTATTTCCCAGAATGTAAAACTATTCCGATTAAACGACACTAGTTTAATTGAGGAGGCGATGGAGCTTCGGTTCTGATTGTTTTGCAGCCTTGTTGAACATGAAGCATCTTCACACACAGAGACTTTTAAATAAAGCCATGATGAGTTATCTCACTATCATGAGAGGGAATAATGTGGGAGTGCAGTTGTATTATTTCTGTTCTCTGCTCGTCTGCGTTTAATGATGTTGCTCTGTCTCTAATTTGCTTCTTTTTTTTTAGTGATGCTCTTTATGGCGCCTGCTCCTGAAAGGTTCTGTATAAATAAACTTATTATCATGACATGATGTTGTGTAGCAGAGAGTGAGCGTGCAAGTCAGAGGCTGCAGGAGTGTGTGTGGGAGGGAAGAAGAGTGTGTGTGCAGGATTATGTTGCTGCAGCTGCTGACATGCTCTCAAACAGGAGTGTGTGTGTGTGTGTGTGTGTGTGTGTGTGTGTGTGTGTGTGTGTGTGTNAGTGTGTGTGTGTGTGTGTGTGTGTGTGTGTGTGTGTGTGTGTGTGTGTGTGTGTGTGTGTGTGTGTGCATGTTTGAGAAACCAAAATGAAGATGAATAGCAGAGAGGGAATGGAGCAGGAGTCCCGCTGAAGTAATGATCCATATGGTGTTGCCGGGCTGGAGCAGCAGCGGATTGGCTTTTAGTGCCTGTCACATCTAGTTAGAGCCTCTGTGGGTGAGCGGGTGCTTTGGCTCGTTTGCTCTTAAACAGGATCGATGACGGGAATCAAAGAGTGAGAAGGAAAAGGCTGAAATATGGAGGCTGCTGTTGGGAGAGAGAGGCAGATGTAATGTGATGTAAATGACAGGGGGGACGAGAAGATGTTGCTCTCTGGTTGAGAGGAAGACGTCATGACAGTGTAAAGGGGCCCAGAGAGGAGGTGGGGGTGGGGTGGGGGGGGGGCGACAGGAAGTAAAAGTGTGATCAACACTCATGCATCCCTGGCTGAGCCGGCTGCTCGTCCTGACACACTTTCTCACTGGCACAGTTACCGAGCGTGGCCCCTGTCGTTCGTAAACAAATCCATTAGCTGCAATCACCGCCGATCTCTGTCCCTCAAAATCTAAACTTGGGCAGCGCGTCGAGGACCTGACGACACCGACTTGTTGCGCAACAACAATAAGTCATAAAGAGCGAGCGAGAGGCTGCGGCTGCCCACGCTGCACTCCTCTGCAGAGCCTCATGGAGGAGCTGAGGGGAGCGCTGGTGCCGGTTTCCATGGCAACCCCCCTGAACCCAACTCCCCCATCTGTCATGGCCGCCAGCCAGCCAATGGTACTCTGTGTGTGTGTGTGTGTGTGTGTTGTGATATGTCTCCCCGTTACTTCTCCATCTCTGCGAAATGCCAGAGGGGAAGCTGTGCAGCGCTGCTCGTGAAGGGCAACCAGGGTCAGACTCACATTCAGAGAAACACACACACACACACACACACACACACACACACACACACACACACACATATACAAACAACCCTGATTCCAAAAAAGTTGGGTTCATAAATAAAACAGAATGGGAACAACAGCACAAAGACAATACATCTAACATTTGATCATCAACTTCACTGATTTTTCTAAATATCTGCTTCTTCTGAATTTGATGCAGCAACATGTTTCAAACAAGTTGAGAGTTTGGATCCTTCCACAGGTAAACAGGTTCATTGGTAACAGGTGAGAGGATCATGATTGGGTCTGATGAAAGGTTCATCCTGGAAAGACTCAGTGGTTCACCAGCGAGGACGGAGAGAGGTTCAACATTTCAGACATGACTGTATGAAAGATACAAAGGATGCTCTACATTTGCATCTATGTTTATTTAGGTTTTAAGCAACGTACCAACTTGTTTTGGAATCAGGGTTGGACACCTTCACTGATCAGAACTAATCTGGCATTCTAATAAAAAACAATGGAACGCTTCATCTCTGAATAGAAAAACACGATCAGTTGAGTCTTAAGGTCACTGGCTGGCCTTTCGCATCAGGAGCCGGTCCGAGCCGGTCCGAGCCCCGAGGGCAGACTCAGTCCTTCACTGGACGGCCTCTCCGACTGGAAAATCAATTCTCTCCTTTTCCCTCCCCCGTTCCCTTTGTGTGTCTTTGCCCTTCATGCCATGTGAATCCAGGCTCACTCGCTCCCAAAAGGCCCTCCTCTGTCTTTGGAGGGACGGAGGAGGGGGAGAAACAGGAGTGAAAATAAAAGTCAGAGGAGGCTGCAGGAAGAGTTTGGGGGGAGAAAGAATGTGTGGAAAATGATTTCTAGGAAAGAATATGCAGAAGTGCAAGGTAAAAAAAAAAAAAAGGTAGGGGTGCTGAAAGGTATGAGAGTGAAGAGAAGTGAAACGAGAGCGGTGGAAGAGAAGTGGGAGAGGACGATCCAGGCTATTTTCAGGTCCAGGATTACCTCCAGTCTGTGAAGCCATCCAGTCCCACTTCTGAGTCATCCCTCTAATAGTGTAGCTGGCTCTGCCCCAAGCTCCGCGCTGCTGAAAAATATATGAGCGCTGCAGGTGGGGAGGGGGGAGGAGGGGGGGGGGCACTCTGCAAAGCTGACTTGCTATAAAGACTTTTGAGGAGGTGATCAAAGTTGGAGCTTTTCCTCACTTCTAACTATGATGACAGAGCCGTTTTGAGAGTCAGAAGGAGCAGAAACACTGACAGCGAAGAAACTCACTGCAGGATAATCTGAATCATATTACAACACGGTCAGAGAGCACCAGTTAAACCCGACGCTCTCTCTCTCATAATTAGAGATTTATAATCTTGACATAATCATATTTAATCGATTATCAAGGAGACGGTAATGTAGGAGGCAATTATTTGCATGAGAGGAAAATGAAGGCATGAAAAATGATCGAGGCAAAATGAGGAAATATGAGAAGAGGGGTTATGAATAGTGCAGCTTCTCTCAACAACAAATACAGCTTCCAATGTGAAAGAATGGGAAAACAAAACTCCCTAATGACACACTCCTGCATCCCAGCAGGTGGATGCAGACGGGAGCAGGAGACGAACCCAGGCCGTCGATCTGTCAGAGACTTGGGGCTGATCTCCTACACACACACACACTCACACACACACCCTGAGATGCCACTTTCTTAAAAAAAACACAGGCTCCTCACATCAATATTTCAGATGGCGAGACCACACTGAGATCAAGAAAGAAAATTCAAGGAGCGAGGAGATGCACACATGTATACTGTTTGTGTGTGTGTGAAGGTCAGGCTCTGTGGGGCAGAACCGAGGGAGCACACACACACACACACACACTCTGCAGACGGAGCCGTGCTGCCTTCATGACTGATGGACAGGCAGGATCTTTCTCCAGACTCCTGGTGCACAGCAGGCTCAGACACAACACATGCGAGGATCATTAATAAGGAGCTTTATATAAGAGAAGAGAAACCTCCAGCTGCTTCAAATGCATTTTATATTCATTCAGTTGTTGAAGCATCTAGTCTGGATGAGACTGTAAGGTTTTTATGGTTAGATAAAAAAAAATGTTCAACCGATTTTTTCATGTCAAGGTATTGTTTTTCCCTTTATTCCATAGTCGACAGGTGAGACTGACAGGAAACAGAGAATTACATGCAACAAATCCAGAATCAAACCGGGGATGTGACATTACATGGTATGACCCTTTGACCTTCGACCTTTGTTCATTTCATATCCTTAACCAGCCATGCTATAAAACATCCACTACATGTAAAGTATTGTAGGTATTAGCATCAAAATATACTCATAAAGTGAAAGTAGGTTTGCAAGAAAAATATTACTGTGCTATAATTTGTGATGCATTAATGTATAAGAAACACTGATATTACAGCTGGTAAAGGTGGAACTAATCTGAGCTACTTTATACTGTGGGCAGCTTAATCTTTACAACATCATTTATTAGTGGATGTTAATTCGAATCTACAAAGTAACTAGTAACTAAAGCAGTCAAATAAATGTGATGGAGTAATGTGGCAGAGGAGGAGTATAAAGTACTTTCTTCACAAAAGTACAAGTACCTTAAAATTGTACTTTTGCACCAGCGGGGTGAACTGTGTCCCCTCACTCTCTTTTCTCTCTCTTCCCACTGACAAACACTGATTTGCATTTCACACCAGACCTGACACAGCATCTCCTCCTCTCGCCGTCACGCCCTTCCTCCGCCTCACATGGCCGCATCGCACATCTCACGTGCTCCCCTGCGCGACATGGGAGGAGAAATCGGACGAGGCTAAATCTAAACGGGCTTTAAATGGGTCCTGGTTGACGGTCACAAAGAGAGAATTGGATATGAGGCAGCTTCACTGTGGCTGGGTGAAGCTGCAGCGGCTGCCCCAGTTTAAAGTGGCTCAGGGTTTGGGCTGCTTCAAAGTGTGAAAACTGCCTAAGAGGCTTTCTGAGTGCACTTCTTTAATTAGCATCACTGTGCCCAAGTTATACGCTTCTTTTTTTTTTTTTTTTTTTTTGCTCGTACTGCAACTGCAGATGTGGCGTATGAATAATAGAGAAAATGCAGAGGGAGAGGCAGCGTCGACGGCAGGGTGGGGGGGTGTGTTCACCATCCAGACGCCTGAGCTGAACGTTAGAAGAAGACTCTGAAGAGTGCAGATCAATACGAGTCAGAGCAAATTCAAACTGTGGATGGTTTCTGCTGCAGGTACAGTTGCCCTCTTCTGCTCTCAAGGTATTTATTCAACCCCCCCCCCCCCCCCCCTTCTTTTTACCTCTTATAAATAATGTACAAATCTTCACCTCTAGGTTGACAAAACACAACTTATTCAGTGTTGTAGAGCTGCAAACTACAGAGAATCAAATGCTTAGAGGCAAAGAAAAACCCTAAAGACCGGATCAAATGCAGAACTGAAAACCTCCTGCAACGACTGTCTGGGGTTATTTCTGCAGGTTTGGTGCATCAAATGATCCCAGAAGGCAGCCTGTGCTCTCAGTATTTACTGAGCTGTGAAAGTACAGCAAATATACGTATCTCCTTTCATTCCATTTTCTGTCCGACTCCCGCTAATTGTGCGTTCCCTCTCTCGGCCGTTATCTTTTCTTCGGAGAGCCGCGCTCTCAACGGGAGAGATTACTGAAGTAGGTCATTTGAAAAACGAGGTGAAAACGCTCAGCAGAAACGGGTATTGATTAGAATGTGTACAGAGGGGAGAAGAGAGGAACGAAGGACGGAAGGGAAAAGAGGTCAATCTGGAGTTTACATGGAGAGTCCAGAGCTGCCGAAGCGAGTCTGACATTGGAGGCTCGGCTGAGCTGCTGCACGAGATACAGAGGCGGAGGTCGGGCGCTGTGGACAAGTGGACGCTGCATCACACTGTCAGACACGAGACACTCCGCCCCATGAGGCACATTCGACTTCACAATATTATGAGAACTAATCTGTGAACCTCCCATGTGGCTCCATTTTACATGAACAGTAAACAGGAGCTCCGCTGCTTAATATGCTAACATGGTATTTCTGCTTCTTTATGCACAGTAAGCGAGATCTGTGGGGGGAGAGACGCTGACTATCAAGGGCCCCCGAGGGTCCCCGAGGTGCCTGGAATAAAATGCCTTTTGTGATCCTCAAGTCTGACATTATTAATATTTCATACATTTCTTCCCCCAGTTGTCTGGTTTGGGTTGAAATCTCTCAAACTGAAAACAAACACAGCTGCTGTTTTATCAGATGAGAAGTGAGAGAAGCAGCAGCTCAGTTTGTCTTTATCTGCTCTGCAGCCGACACAGGAAGATAAACAGAGTCTGAAGAGAGAGGACGACTGATGGGAGAAACTGGGCCGTGACAGCTAAATGGTTGTATCAGGAAAACTCGAACGTTTTCGATTTCAATCAGGAGTTTTCATCCTGGAAATGAATGTGTGAAGTATATTCATGCTAAGTTTAAAGGAGCATTCCAGTGATTTTCTATTACACATCCAGAGGGTTGAAACAGAATAATGGACCAACACAAGCTCCAACAGAATCACCTCCAATAATAATAATAATGATAATAATAAAGCTCCACATCACCTTTCCTATTCAGTTTGAAAAGAGTCTAAGAATGCAAATCTAATCTTCTTAAGACGTTCAGGAATCAGGCTGCTTTGTGCAAACACTTCAGATGTTTATCTTTTAATCTGAAAATCCTCAACACAGCTTTAAAAGAGGGACTGAATTTAGTCTATATTATATCTATATAAAGATCACCAGGCGCGTAAAACAGCTTCCTTTAGCTGAGCCTGACGCTAATGTGATAAAATAATTTTCCGCTCTGATTCTTTGAAGATTTTTTAAAATTCTAATACATTAAATTCTCAGTCAGAAGAATTGATTCACACTTTGAAAGCTCCTCCTTTTCTAATGATCGTGTGCTGGACCAGCAGAGACAAACCTAAATTACCCATAACCCCTTGCAGGAGGAGAGAGAAGGCGGAGTGGACAACATGTGTGTCAGCTGCCCCCGCGGCATCTGGAGGACACTGGGCCCCCTCCCACAGGACAGTGGGCGACCGATGGCCGTCAATGACAAGCTGTTCAAAGATCGGCAGGCCGCTGTTTAAACAAAAGGACTCACTTCTCACCTCTGCATCCCTCTGTTTAAGGAACCAGCAGGAGATGAAACAGAACCGGAAACGTTCGGGGCGGAGGCCTGGGTCTCTGGGGGACGCCGCGGTTGCTCCACAGATGGTGGAGGCCGTCTCACACTGCACAGCCATTATAGGAGCACAGCAGGGGGCTTAAACAAGCTTGTATTTATGTGTAGCAGGTCGTCTCTGCGCTGGATCCTGCCTCTCTCATTCTGCTTCTCTGTAGGCCGTCAAACCAGAGAGTTAAACCTGGCTCAGCTTCAGCCTATCAGAAGGAATCTCACATCCGAACACAGTTAAAAACACATCAGGCCGATCGATGAGCGGCACACAGCGAGTCCAAACCATAGGTAATTAGTTGCTCATTAATGAGGGGAGACGGCTCACTTCTCCACTTCTGTTCGTTAAAGGCGATCAATACGTCAGTCAAACATTCATCTGTTCTCATCCACTGACATGTCGCTGTTTTTTTTTCCTGCGGTCGGAAGCTTTGAGCATCCGCGATGAATCACCACCAGGAAGTGCGTCTGCTGGATGATGAGTTTTGCTTCTCGACGAGTTCAGGGTGGGTTAGAAAAACACATGAATCAGCTCATGTTTTCACACCTGCAGGAGCTTCACCAATATGAACTAAGATACATAAAAATATAGACTAGACTCTTGTCTTTTCCTGTATCGTGGTCATTTCAAAATAAAGCAGATCCTATCGTCGAACTATCTCAGACTGGATATCAATCAACAATAAAACACGACAAAAATAGTATTTTCCCAAACTACTGTTGAGCTGCTAAGTCTCAATGTAAGAATCAGAAGAAGTTACTTATTTACTGTTTTTAGTTGAAGTGGAGTAAACAGTGTTTTGTAACTGAACACACATGTGATCTCCTTTATTCTGAAAACCGTGTGCAACTAATAAACTGTGACATTCATCTTTTCTGTTACATCATATTCTCCAATTTTCCAGTCGGAGACTTCTGAAATGACTGAAATGAATGTGAAGTCCTTCAGGCTTTCGAGAACCTAAACTGTCCCTGTAAAGTCAATCTGCGACAGCGTCTGAACTCCTTTGTGTTTTATCTGACTTTTACTCTTCGTCACATCAAAGTCAGTCGCTCTCTTCTTCTGCGAGCAGCTCCGGGTCAGCGGCGCCGATTCGCTCGAGGTGGCACATCACATGAGACGGGCCCAAAAATCAGAAATTAGTAGATGAGGAGGAAGGATAGGAGGAGAGAGCAGGGCGAGGTGGAACAAAGGAGGGATGTAATGAATGAGTGATGTGAAGGAGATTAAAGTGAAGGGAGGATGAGGTGAGGGAAGAGTGATTAAAAGACATTAGATGGGGAGATTAATGGCAGGTGGGAAATGAAGAGAGGAAGTAAGAAGAGGCTGAGAGATGGAAGGAGGGACAGTAGAGCAAGGGAGGGAGGAAAGGAAGGAAGGAAGGAAGGAGGCAGAGGAGGGTGGAGGGAGGGAGGGGCCTGACGGTGGGAGATGGAGCTGTTGCTGGGTGGAACATGCGTGTTTGGGGGCTGGGAGGAGGATCATGGGTTAAGTGTGGAGGCGACTGAAGAGATGGAGTCTATAAAATATCAATGCTGCCTCTGTATCATCTGCACTCATCTGATGCTTTTAGCCAAAGTGACAGTAAGATGACAGCAAGTGTATATACGTTGAGTGTGAGGACAGCTCCTGTGGGGACGCGGAGGCAGCCGCTCTGTTAGCCAGCAGATTAAATTTAGCTCCATGCACATCCCTTCACATTTGACTGTACATGAATCTATACACAAACTGGCTTTGCCACATTTGACAGATATTTATATTTATTTCAATTTTATTAACCTATTAACTAAATTAACTCGGTACAAGGTTTGACATCAGGCCAATGTGACGCATAAATCAAGCATTTTACTGCGTTAAACTAGAATTTAGCTGTAAACGCTGTGGCTGCATTTCAAAGAGTTCATACAACATTAAACAGAGCTGGAACCTTTTCCATCATCCAGTCACTCAAATGTTGGACTGATTCATAAACCATAACCATAAACTGCTCCAACCAGGGACAGAATGAACAGCATATCTACGCTCTGTTAGTGGGAAATACACATTTGTTGGATCAGAATTATCCTCATGTCGGTGTAACATTTGCTCGTTTTCAGCTGATAGTTGTTTCCTCTGCAGAGCTCAGAGTCTGATCCGGCCTTCAGCCTCCAAACTGCCCTGCTTAATTGGTGTAAACAAACAAAAAACATTCCCAGGGTGAATTTTTATTGTGAATCAGAAACCTATCATGGGCCAGATTTGTAAGTTGAGTGTCACTGATAAACAATATTTACAGTAGAGAATAAAAAAGGTGGCAGCATTCAGGGTGTTAATCCTGAGAATTATTAATATGAAGTAGTGAATGACTAATCTGTGATTGGATAAAAGTCATCGGTGTTTGGAAATGATCAGAAACTTTGTGCCTGTTGGGCTCCACAGACGCCATGCTGATCATTTCCTCCACTAATCAGTTTTATTGTATTGTAGAAAAGCCTATCACTGATTCTTAACAGTCTAAGTTTAGTGTCTCATATGACAAAGACAACAACCAACATCTGAGCAGCTGGATTCAGAGAATATTTGGTATCTTTGCTTGAAAAGTGACTCAAACAATTACAAAGTGATCAAAATATTTGCAGATTAATTTCCAAAATCCAATAATTGACTGGTTGTTTGAGCTCTAATTCTCCTCTGCACTGGCCTCCATGCAGGCAATGAATGTCCAGACATTATTTATTAGTGAGACAAAACAAAATCAGCCTAAACTAAACTATTAGTGCAAATATACTAATTTGTGTACAAACACACAATAATACTATGAAACAGTAAAGTAATCGTTACAAAAACGATGAGGACCTACTTTATGACATGGGAGCATTGGGGTAAATTTGCACTGAGCCTTTCATTCAATTTGCTCTCGCAATCTGTTTGTAATTAGTGTCTGATTCACTAAGACAGAAACTAATTACGCCATCAGCTACTGGGACTGTGTTTAACTGTGTTTTGCATTCGAGGGGGAGCATAAAAGGCAAAGTTCAGAGTCGGGATTTGTCTGAGATCAACAAGCTAAAATCATCACCATCCCAAAATAGAAACGCTCATTAATGAAGCAACAGCATTGCAAATAATAACCAAGCCTGCAATTAAACTTCAGAGGCAGAGAGACTTTTCCATGCAAAACTGATCCTCGCCAAGAGTGGGAACTTTACTAAATCCAGCCACGCTTTTATCTCGTCCCATTAGAATGCATTTGAAATGAGGCTTAATAAATCTGTCCCCGAGTGCTGAATCTGTCAAAGGGTCAGAGCTCATTACGACTGTGCGATTTTTGTTCACATGCGTCACGAGATTTCCGGCATTGTTGGTGCGTTGGAGGATGGAACGATCTTTAGAAGAAGCTGCTGTGGAACACGATTCCACAGAACTGCTTTTACTTATAGCTGAATAAAATAGTGTCAAATGCTGATGTTAAATTTCTCTGTGACATCTTCAAGTCGCTAAACCTCAACATCCATCGGATTTGTATGATACATCCTCACATTTCAAGAAGCTGGAAGCAGCAAAAGTTTGACATTCTTGCCTGACAAACGAGCTAAAGAATCAATAATCCACTCAGATTAGTTCGGACTAATGGAGTAATTAGTTCTGTATGAAGCTTTGGATTTGACCCACTTGTCCGTGACTTAAGCCTGTGCCAGCGCCTGCACTAATGCTGCATGATAAAAGCACAACATGGCGGCGTTTGTAGGGTTAAAACTTCAGTCACACACTCGGCTACATGAGGATGAAGTGGAGAGAAAGGTTGTGATTCGGGGTTGGCTGCAGGGGAAAAGTAGGTCAGAGCATTTCATTCATGCACCACCTCTGACACACACTGTGCACGTTCACACCTTTACATATGATCTCTAATGTGTATTTACACAGTCAGCATAAACAATCCTCACACACACACACACACACTGTGGCCTGGCGAGCGGCCATCCATCACTCCACCCAGCCGGCCTCCTCCCCCAGGCTGCAGCACGGAGCCAGAGAGATGAGCAGGACTCCCCACTGGCCCACATAACAATGACTCTGACTCTGTGTGTGTGTGTGTGTGTGTGTGTGTGTGTGTGTGTGTGTGTGTGTGTGTGTGTGTGCACATGAGTCTCTTTCATGTGTGTGAGAGAGTTTGTGAACTCGCACGCAAATTTGACTTTGCAAATTGGAAGTTATATAACGACCATGCAGACAGATTATCCGTGAAGACCCTTCGGTGACTAAAGAGAAAGTTTAGCACAAAGAAAGTGACTCTTGTCTGTTCGAGCGCCAAAACAGGCTTTTCATGCCAAACAATACTTTTTTGATGCTTTACCTTGAAAATGATTTTCTACAAAGCCCTTTTCTTATGATCTCACAAAAGAAGTTCTTGTAATAAGTAATTGTCAAGAAGCTGCACAAGACATTCGGCAGAATCGCCTAAAATTGGCACAATTTTGACTCCGATCAGGAGAACGAATGAGAAAAGACGATTAGAGACATTTAGGTTCTTACAGTTATTTGATGCTACAGATTGAGTCAGTGACAAAAACGTACAGAGGGCTGATTTCTTGCCCTCATTGTCTGCAGAGCGAAGCTAAAACAAAAGCCTGTGCTCATTTTCTCTCCATCCTCCTTTGTCCTCCATCTTTCCTTCTCTCTAATCTTTACATTCCTCTCACACTTTTCCTGTTCTATATGATGGGGCTTTGCTGGCATGCCTCTCGGTTCCTCTGTCTGCGGTCTGGGACGAGATGTGCCGTTATTATCTCCAGCCAGCAGGGTTATTAATGGATCGCATACGTATCAGACAAACATGGAGCCAACGGTTGCCATGGGAACTGCATCCGCAGCGCCCCAGAAAGGAGGGAGGGAGGGAGGGAGGATGAGGAGGGAGGACGAGGAGGAGAGAGGTGGAATGTGAAGTGAAAAACAAGAGGGGGAGGGGCGGCAGCGGGGAGGGTGATTAATGGAGAGAGAGGAAATAGAGAAGGAGGGATGGAGGGAAAGAGGAGAAGAGAGAAGCCCACTTCTCTCCGTCTGAAATATTTGATTCAGCAGAACGGGTGACCTTGGTGAGGAAGACAAAGGCAGCTTGGCTCTCTCTCTCTCTCTCTCATCACCCTCTCTCTTTTATTGCACTCTTATGAATGATGTTGGTGCCATCTCCAGATATAACAGAAAATGCACTTTGACACATTTATTCAACAACAGCTTTTGTCCTTAAATATTCATTACTCTCCGCAGCTAAATACACAGCAACAGATATGATTCTTCCAAAAAGGAAAACAACATGAATGGATGACTGACTTTTAATCAAAGGACTATACCAGTGAGTTGTCTGGTTTTATCCTCTAGATTTTACATCACAGGTTACATTTTGACAAACCACACAACTGTGGTTTAGAACTACAGTATATTTTTAACCACAATCTGTCATCTGTCAATAATCTGTCAATAATTTTCATGATTAATCGATTTATCATTTAGTCTATTAAATGTTTTATTGCCAAAAAAATGTGCGTTGTAGCTCAGCAAATCATCATCGTTAGAACTCAAAGTCACCCAAGGTCAAGCGTCCAAATTCACAAACTCCATTTTTACTTGCATATGTTTGAAAGATGTCACAAGAAGACTCATTACTTGCATTTTAAAATGGTCGTCAGAACATCTGCAATTAGAGAGATTCAAAAGTACCAAACCACTCGTTCGGCCTTCTCACAACATCATAATGGAGGGAGATGATAAAGCCTTACGCAGACGATGTGACTGAATTTCCATCTTAGTCAAAGACAAACTGAGAGGAAAATACTGAACAAGCTGACGCCAACATGTCTGATGACAACAGAGAACGGCTGCAGACTAATGTGGTTCATGATGGGTTACAGAAACCACAAGTGAAATGAGATTGGACTCCAGGTCGATACAAGTGTGCTTCTTTTTCATACTTGATTCCTTGTGCTTTGTTGGCAGCCTCTTCCTTCCACCTCGATCTCACCTCCCCTCACTAACACACTCTCACTAACACCTTCCTCTGTTTGAAATCCACTTTGCTTCTCCCCCAAATCTCTTCTGCAGTGTCAGAAGCAGACGGGTGGAGGCTAAACGTTGGAGTCTTGAGGGAAAGGGG
Organism: Centropyge bicolor; assembly: GCA_037975185.1. NCBI lineage: Eukaryota > Metazoa > Chordata > Actinopteri > Pomacanthidae > Centropyge > Centropyge bicolor. Next base: position 32,252 of record JBBMOC010000031.1, on the reverse strand, counting down.
CAGAAACAGAATATGACCACATCACTCTGACGGATCAATGAAAGGCTGCGGCGGCTTCTGCTGACTCATCCCGGAGAGCGGGCAAGTGGGAGGGAGGCAGAAGGACGAAGGATGGCGGTGGAGGTTACAGGAGAGTACGACAGAGGAAGGCATGAATGGAGGCAGCCTGAAGACAGATACTGTGTGAGGGAGGTGAAGCTATGAACATCTGTCACAGAGACAGATGTGGACAGTTTACACAGGGGGGAGGGAGGGAGGGAGGGAGGATGCTCACTGGAGGCCTTAAGCACCAGGATAAATCATCAAGGAGCTATTGCTGCTAACATGGCTGCAGAGGTTTTGTAAAATATTACACAGTTTTACTACTTTACTACTATGAGTGTTACTACTTGAAAAAAAGTATTGAGAACAGAAAATCTTGTAAAGTTCACAAGTCAGTCAGACGACCTGTGACGCACGATTTTCACGAATGAAGAATTTATTCTGCTGATTTTTTTTCTTTTATTTAGTCAATAAATTGTAAGAAAACAGAGAAACATGCACGATCTCCCAGAGTCCAAGGCGACACCTTCAAATATCCCGTTTTGTCCAACAGTCCAAATATATGTAGATTGAAAAGATGTGAAACAGAAAAACAGCAACTATTCACATTTGAAAAGCTGCAAAGTTTATATTTGGCCCTTTTGCTTGGTAAAAGACTTCAAATCATGGCTGGGTATTGAAGCTCAGAATGTTAATTAGCAATGAATAAAAAGTGTCACCTGTCAACTCCTAAAAGCCATTTAGATATTTCATGTTAACTTTTTCTTTGATGAGATTTCATAATTGAGACAAAGCTCTTGCACAGCTAATTCTGATGACAACATTTAACTATTTTAAACTTTTTGCTTTTTTTTTGTTAAATGGGAAACAGTTTTCTGTTGGATCAAATATTTTTGGTTTTACAGTTTATATCATTCTGTCTTGTATTTCGGCATTATGTATAATGACTGAGTTTTATATGAAAAAGCAGACGGAGTCGCCCTTTAAACGACTCCCGACCTTTAAAATTGCTGTAGATAAATTTCCTGAGCATCGACTAATCAATGAATCATTTCAGCACTAAAATCCATCAATCTGCTCGATGCACCAAAACGCACACGGAGGACGCGCAGCTCGGGTTCATAAAACCCTGTCAATGACTCCGGTCTCACACACACACACACACACACACACACACACACACACACACACACACACACACACACACACAGGGCATCAATCTCCTGCTCAGAGTTTTTCATTAGTCACTGTGGACTGACAGTGGAAGCGGTGGCTGGAGCCTGTTGCTACAGAAACAATCCAGAGCTTCTTTAAAAAACCAATTCCAGCTGCTTACACAACACAGAAACTACAATGACACGAAGACTGGGGAGATTATGTGAACCTGGGATTTACAAGTGCCGGTCATGAAACTCTGCCATGAGGCTGTGACTGACACGTTCAGAGAGCAGGAGAGAAAATGAGGCTGCGAAACGACACATTTGGCTCGATCACATAAACTCGTTCTGTGTCGCTCTGACCTGCAACTTTTCCTGCTCAGAAGAACATTTGTGCACCAGTGTGTTGTTCTGTCTCGAAACTGCAGTTTTATCACCTGTGAGAATTCAGCATGTGGATGAATAATTCAACACGGAGCTATTTTTACAGTCACATCTCAGAGGGAAACGTGTGAAGGGGAGCGGAGGTGTGTGATACAGCGGCGACTCACAAACCAACCACCAGCACGAGGCTGGAAAACTGAATAAGAAGAAATCCAAGCGATGAAGTAAACTCATTCACAGATTCAGAGTAAAATCACAAGACGTGTGAAAATATTTGGTCACACCTCAGGATAACACTTCACTAATACCCAGGACAGAAAACCTGGAACATCTGGTTTCTGCCTCCAGCATTCACTCCCAGGTCGGATGACTCTGCAGGAGTCAGGGTGTGTTTATCAGGTTCAGTAGGAGCAGGAGGTGAAACTTGCACATCAGTTGTATCTCGGACCAGATTTATCTCCAGAGTTCAACTAGCAAACCTTTCCATTACAGTGACTGTTGTTCTTGGTTACCTGATTTTTTTCGAGCGCCCGAAACAGCAACTACTCCTCGAGGTCTTTATTATTTATGACAGACTGAATGAACATGAATAATTAGTGAATGAAAAGAGAAACTCAGAGTTCAACTCGACTCTGTTGTTGCTCTGATGGAATTAATGCTGCACGATTATGTGCAAGCAATTTAAAGAAACACTTGACTTATAGAGACACTGCACGCTGCTTTTCATTGACAGTCTTTATATATACGCTTATTTTTCACCTGCTTGTACGAACATAATAGCCCTTTGTTTATTTGTAACTATCTTCCTTCAGCTTTATGTAGCATGATCAACCCTTACAGCTTCAAAACTTCAGTAATTAGCTACTTCGGTTCCCAAAGGCTGATTGAGATTTTTTCAAACAAAGGGTGATGCAACACAGTGGTAAACACACTCCTGTCTTCTTTGGATAGTGTTACAGGAATCAAATTCAAAAACAAACAATAAAGTTAATCAGTTTGAACACGAAATATCTCGTCTCTGAACTCAATTGAGTGAAGGGTGCAATCTGTTTTTATTTATGTTACACAGCAGCTTAAATTTTTGGAATCAGGGTTGTCATATAACTCAATTAGTGAAAAGGTTTATTTTAAGGTAGTAACACGGCTCCATATATCAGTTAAGGTAATATTGATAAATACATTTTTCTTTTTATCTTCTCGTAAAATGAATTTGGAGCTGGAAGATTAAGAGCAACTTAAAATCTGAGACACATTCTATTGTATGCATTCACATACTTCACTGGTTGTAGGAAGATCTGATTAACTGCAACAAGCATCAAGAGCAAGACAGGAAATGACAACAAACCAAAATAAAACTACTCATAAAATCTGGTAAATAAAAGATACAGGTCATCTCTGATATAAGTCTGGTTAGAGATTCTCTTCACAGTGATCAATAGGAGAGAGGGGAACATGTGTGGAGGTCTTTGGGATCAACTGAACGTCTCATTGATTTTGCAGAGTTTGTGTGTGACAGATGCAGAGACTGCTCTGCTATCCTGGCAGCGTGTGGTGGGAGTGCTGCAGTCACACACACACANAATCAAATATATCAACGCAGATTAATTTATCTACAAGATGCACATTGGTTTTTTTAGTAAGAAAAAGTCAATCTGGTGAGCTCATCAGTGAAACTTTAGGATCACAGCTGCGGGCAAGCAAAGGTTATACACTTCGTTTTATTATCAGTGAGCGCATGAAAACACACCAGGCGACTGTGATATCTGTCCTATAGGCCTACTGCCAAAATTAACAGTCGCTGAATTTTACACGTTATTTTGTACACTGGTGTGGTACAAGCAGGGCATTAAATAAGCAATGGTGATTTGATCTGCTATTTAGATCATCGCCACTGCCCTTAACCACGGGGGGGAAGGGGGGGGGGGGGGGGGGGGGGGGGGGGGGGGGGGGGGGGGGGGGGGGGGGGGGGGGCGCAAGGGGTTCATGAGAGACTGAGATCAGTACAAAGGGGGATATAGTCAAAAATAGGAAGCCAGAAAAAGGCATGAAAGAGGGAGAGAGGAAAAGGAAGGATGGAGGGAGAAAGGGGGGAGGCATGGGAATCTAATCCGCCCCTCCTTTTTATGCAAAATAAGAATGAAGTATTTCTGAATTTCTCTAGACAACTGGTGCGTCATGGCCGATAAGAGGGTTATCTTCTTATGCATGCGTTGCACAAATCTCTGAATCACTTCACTTGGAGACGACTTGGTGCTGTATTGATAAGTTTCAGCCTTTAAAAATAAATACTTTTTTTTTTTTAAAAAAGCCAGTCTTGACACCATCTCAAAAACCACTCCATTCCTCAGCAAATTCATAACGACACGGAGGGAAAAAAAAAAACAGATTAATGTCAAGAAGATTTGGAAACTGTCAAAAACAAATCGTGGAAACTCCAGCGTCCAGACACGAGCTCTGACAAGAGGAGGGTTTACTCCCAGCGGCGTGTCGCTCTGCTTCGGCCTCGCTGTCATTCTGAGGAGGATAAAGTGTGGCTTTGTTGCCGCTGTAAGCCGCCCCGTCTCCCTGCTCGCCATTGTGCGTGTCGTGCACTGTGCGGCGCGTTGAAGGAGAGATAAAGGTTAAAGCCACATCTGCAGGGAGCTGCAGCCGCGGGACGCCGCACGCCAAGGATCGTACGGGACGGAAATGCAAACACGTGCAGTGGCATGCCTCTCAGGAATCCCTCCTCACGCAGACACACACACACACACACACACACACACACACACACACACACACACATTCACCGCCGTGCCCTTTGTTCTGTCTGCGTTTCACCGTGATGGATGAGTCGGCACGTGAAGCACACGGAGGGTCATTACATGAAGCCCAGCGGAGGCCTTTCTCAGCCCGACACCTACAGAGGAATGAGCTCGACAATGGAGCGAGATACCATCGCAGCGACACACACACACACACACACACACACACACACACACACACACACACACACACACACACACACACACACACACAGAGCGAGATAAACAGATTCAGGCCCATCTGTCTGCACACACACACACACACACACACACACACACACACACACACACGCACACACACACACACACACACACACAGACAAACACGAATAGAGAAATCAATACATGTGCCAGACCTCTGTGGACGAGTCAATTCAATAATCAGTGAAAGGAGTCAGTGATCTGAAAACATGCTTCATCAAAACAGTAATCACAGCGAGAAGAGTTTAGAGCGATCGAAGGATGTGAAAAGGTCGAACACTGACACAAATTACTTTTTGTTTTTCACTCGACAGAAATCTCCCACAGCTCAATCAAGACAACTCTATTACAAGATTGATATTAAATATTACAGATTTTGGTGATGAAATCTTCTACTGCTGCACATGTTTTGTGTGAATTGGGGTTTTTTGTTCGCTGTGGTGAAGATGTTTAGAACCGAAGAGGAACAAGAAACAAACATTCCCCCAAACACATATCTGTCTCTGATATCTGTATCTGGATGAAAATGTTGATCTGGTCTGTTGGTCGACCACTTTGATCCAGACTGAAATATCTCTCAACAGCCATTAGACAGCTCACCATGACATTTTGCTCATGGTCCCCAGAGGATGAATCCTGGTGACTTTGTCGACCCCCTGACTTTGCTTCTCACTCCACCATGAGGGTGAGGTTTGTGGTTTACAGTGAAACAACTGTTGGATGGATTGCCACTCAATCTGGCACAGACATTCACGCTCCCCTCTGGATGAAGTATAAAAATTGTGATTCCTACTTTTCAAATGCAAATATGTGCAAAATGGATTACACTCTCATCATGTACTCGGTGCAAACACAATGCACAGTTTCAGATTTTGTGTTTGTTTTCTGATCCACAACAGACTGAACAGAAGCTTCTCAGTCACGAGGTCTAAATAAAACCACTTCCATGAATGAGGGCAAATACAACAACTGGTACATCGAATTATTTCTACAGCTGGATTCAGCGACAAATCGAATTCAAGTAGGCAAATAAAGAGCGGAATAAAACTTTTTCTCTGCGCAGTAAAATAAAGCAGAAGAAAACAGAAGTCGTTCATCTGAATCACAGACGCGACCCTGAGGCCTTTACTTCCTGATGTTTACTATTGTGGTGACTTTCCAACATTTAAATAGCATTTTGTTCTAAGTAGAAAAAACTCTTCAATGAGTCAAGCTGTTCCTGCTGATGTGCAGATACATCACATGCAAGCTGTTTGTAAAGGGAACAGTTAACACAATTAATAACATGTGGCAGCACATTTATTACATAACAGAACCTTATTCTTGAACTGCTTCATGATTTAATCGTCCTCATGAGACTTGGAAAGAAGAGTGAACTGAGGACAAGTTGAGCTCGGTTTTGGTGTGAGAGGAAGTGATTTTTGTGGTGGTGAGTAGGAACGACGAGCAGACTCGCTGCAGCAGGACTGACCTCGTGTGAACTGAAGTAAAGGGAAATAAATTGAGCTCAAGGAAGAGACACTGAGATGCTAACACCAAAGCGTATCTGTATTCAACATGTGCACGTGGATGAGTTCAGCTGTTATCTGAAGCAGTAAGAAAAGAGGCCGTCCTGAAGTGAACCTCGGTGAATCTGAAGGTGAAAAACATCTGCAGGATTCAAGGATTTCACTGAATCTACATCTGTGTTGGAAAGAAAATGAGCTCAGATTCATTCAGGTTCACGTCAGGACGGCTGTGACTGTGCACTCGATCTGCCCCATAATCCTCCTGCCACAGGTCACATGGGTCAACAACGCACATCTGGGTGGATGTGACACTGTTTCAGAAGGTTATTCCACCTTTGTGAAAATGTCACGTCTGGGCGGTAAATAGAAAAAAGGAGGCGGCCTCTGCCTTCACCTCAATATTGCCCTCAGGTCGTTTCAATCAGCCAGCTAGAGTCCATTTTTTAGGACATTTCAGCGGATGAAAATAAAGCAGTAATTCAGCTGCGACCACTTGTTGCCCCCCACCGCTCACCTCTTGAAGTGGCTGAGCAAGGTGCCAACCAGCTCCCCGATGCGGCTCTCGTTGGCAGGCACCATGCCCTGCAGACACACCACCAGGTCCCGGCTGTCCTTGGTGTGGAACACCACCAGCTGGTCCTTCCCCGGGGACACGCTCACTCCCGTCACCNGGGGGTGGGGGGTCACCGAGGTCTTGTTTGGGTTGTTCTAAATCCCCTGTTCTGCTCAAACAGTGAGACGAGTGGGCGTTTGTCGGCGAAAACAAACTGTTGTTCAGTGTGTAGTTCTCGATGTGCAGGTTGGTGATACTTTTGTCGAGCGCTCTCTGGTCTGATCCGCTCCCTGCTCTTAATTTGAACAGCAGGTTCTTCCAGTGAATCTCATGAGGACGACTTATTGGAACACAAGGGGAAAAAGCAGCGGCTAAATGATTCTAATATAATGAGACAAGCTTTGCAGACGTTCATGTTGTGAGGTTATGAAAGCAGCAGTGAGCCAGACTGATGTTTACAGGACAAACTAAATATTCAACCTCCTGCACAGACGCCTGAATTTATTAAGACAATGAGAGTTTATGCTTCATGATGAACCCGGATCTGGTGTGGACGCTGGTGGATCTGCAGAGTTTGAAAGCAGCAGCCAGCTCTTTTGTTCAGTGCATTCTTGGTTTAGAATAACATGATGTGCACATGGACACCAATCCTCTGATTTCATAAACAAAGTGTGGTCAGGGTGCAGCTGCGGTTGGTTGACGGCTGACGACGAACAGACCGAGGCGACGGGTGAGAGAGGCGAGCGAGAGCCGCGGGGATCACACATAAGCCTCGCCGCCAGAGGAGCGCGCGCACACACACACACACACACACACACAGGAGAGCGGCTTGTGCACACACACACGCCTGAACGACACCAGACATCAGCTGATCTGCCCTGCCGCTCGGTATCCATGACAACGCCGTCTCCCGGGAAGTTGGCATGACAACAACGGGAGGAGAGAAGCGGCAGCAGGGAGAGGAGACGGGGGTGAGGCGGGGATGGGAGGAGGAGGAGGAGGAGGAGGAGGAGGCAGGAATAGAACAGGAGAAAAAGGAAAAGGTGAGGAGGAAAGAAAAGATGATGCAGATGATGTTTCACCAGCTCTGCAACAGTATTTGTTTGATTCAAGCAGAAATAAAAATGATCTCACTGTTGCTGCACAGGCATTAGTTTGGCACATTAATCCTCTGGCAGAGGGTTTTTGGCTCGTCACCATGGTGCTACTCATCCATCAGCCCGGCCGTTCCTCCTTTAGCTGCCCTGCAGGAGCAGCAGTAAATACACAGCACGGAGGGGGGGTGCTGGGGTGTTAGCCTATCAATGCTAATCAACAATGAGCTAACTGCTCTCCCCTCTGCGTGACCTTCTCCGATCGATGGCTCCGCGTCACGCCGCTGTGACTCCCAGGCTGCAAAACATCTCCATCTCTGCCTCCTCACCTCTCTCTCTCATCCGCCTTCTCGCCACTTCTTCACTCGCCCACCTCAGCCTGACATTTACACACACTGTGTTACAGCATGTCACTTATATGCAACCTCGTCTTTAAAGGGTAAGGTTGGCATTTTTCTGCGTTCTTCCAAGAAAAGACCAAGCGTGTTGGTCTCTCTCATATTTTTTCAGTCAAACAAATAAAGCATCTTCCAAAGCGACAGTGTTTTTAGTCTGTTTCCCCAGACAGTGTTTCCTCGCCGAGCCAACGCAGGCGACCAACACGACTCCACGCTTGGAAGACGCCCAGTTGGTTCGTCTACCTCAGACTGCAGAGGCCTCAGATTCGCTTCAGCTGAGCCTTTTAAAGCATTTTTACACAGAACTGTAACATCACTTCAACCACTGACATTTCTTCACAGGCAGTGCAGACAGGAGGAAAAATCAGAAACCAAGCACTCTGTCAATGTAACTGAACTTTGAAAAAATGTGAACTTATTCTTTAAGACCTTCTGACTTTCTTTTCTGTAACTTGGTTCCAACTGATGATGCAACTCTTTAAAGCTTCTTTAAAAGCTCACAAACACATATATAACACATTTCATTAACAAAGGCTCAGTAATTTACTCAAACAGGAGTAAATCCCCAGGTTTGTTAGGGACTATTTTCAGCTGCGGATTAATACACATTTGACGTTCTAGTGAGTATTTATAGCATATTTATGACGCACATGTGAGTCCAAATAAACTAGTGTGATTGTTAATAGTCATGAAGAAACTAGGCTCATTGAGGAGCTCTGTGACACAGAGGAAGAAGACAGATCAGGCTTTGGATAAACGATCAGATCGCTTCAGTGCAGGTTTGGGTCTTTTTGTGAGATTTGATGACAACAAACAAAAACAGAATATTACCAGACTCATACGTTAAGATATTAACTGTTAAGATCAAAACAGACACAGAAAGAGGTTGTCTCATTTTTAAACCTAACTGTAAACGTCTCCACTCTCGAGGACGTCTCTGGTTAGAAAATGGACGTCACTCCTCTTGTGTCACTGTCAATGTGTGAAAGCTGCAAATGCTCCCCCCCGTCCTCCGACACTGATGGCTTCCCATACACCTTGTGTACGGGACTGAGCCTCATCTATCAACTCAGTGTGTGTGTGTGTGTGTGTGTGAGTCACTCTCTCTGAATGAACACTAACTAAAAATCTCCCTAACTCATGCTGCTCTCTCTCTCTCTCTCTCTGCCACCATCTGTCTCAGCTCCGTCTCCCCATTTCACTTCCAGATGCACAGATACAGACTTCGGGTGTCCATCTACGAGCTCCCTAATTCCCCCTTGTCACTTTGTCAGATTGAACACCGGGGTGTCTCGTCACAGTTGTCACCGAACGCCGGCCTCATATCTCACTCATTTGAGCAGACGACGGGGGCGTATCCGCCGCAGAGATTAATGCATTACACCTTCACTTCCTGTCTCATTTATGTCTCACCTCCAAGGTCAGCGATGGTGAGAATGAACTGCGTAAGCGATATCTGTCATAACAGAGCAGGAAAGGAAAGACGGCTTAATCAGATTTTTAGACGGAAGATTTGCCAGTTTACGCTCAGCTGCACAAGTTTACGCTCTTTGTGAGGATCTATATGATTTCTATACCTCCAGAGTGAGGACATGTTAGCTGGCAATCATTAGCACGTGTGCATATTTACGACCTGATTCCAAAGACATTATGAGAAGCTGTGTAAAACATAAATCATTTCCCACAAACTGTGCTCACTGACAACAGTTTTGCAAAGTGTTCCCGAGCTCGTTATGCAAACTAATTACGACAACAGAAGCATGACAAAACAAAAAATGCTGCAAATATCGTCACTACTTGTTTGTCCTGCTGGAAAATCTGAAACACATGACCACGAGATCAAAGCGATAAAAAGAGTCACAACTCTTTTTCTTCTTTCCCCAAATGTCAAATGTCTGATCTCTGACCAGGTCACAACAACAACAACAAAAAAAAATTATGACAGCCTCTTGTTAGAAATTAATTCTAATGAACAGAGAAGAATTTCCACCCTTAATGCATCTGATTTTGTTTTGAGTGGCACGGAGTCAACACACACACACAAACACACACAGGACACATCTGCCATGGAAACAGCCTCATGTGCTGTGAGCATGCAGGAGCCTTAATGGGCCTATCGCAGGGAGAACATCATTTAAAACCAGCCAATTGACGAGCCGAGCGAGATTTCTGCATATTGACATGTTGACAGGAGAAGGGGCTGGTGGGAAATCAGATAATACCATCACCTCGGCCACAGGCTGAGGAAGCCTCCCTGCAGGACGAGAAGGGAACGAAAGACTCGACCAGAAGAACTACAACTAGAAAATCAACATTTATGATGCAAGTAACGATCATTAATGATGAAGCCTCTGATTAATCAAATAATTGTCTTGTGGATGAAAATGGAAATGTCAGAAAATGTCAAGCTGTTTTGTCCAACCAACAGAATATTCAATTAGTGATGAAATGAAGCAGGACAAAATGAGCAAAATCCTCACATTTGAAAATCTGAAACCAGCAAATATTTGCAATTTCTGCTTTGACCTTCATGATTAATTGATTATCTAAATAGATCACTAATCAGTAAATCATCTAATTGTTTGAGCACCAGTTTGAAGAAAGCTTGTATTTTCCATAATTATTAATAACTGTTGCAGGATAAACATGAATTGAGATTCTCTGTGAACATGATTTTAATACTATATTTAAACTTATATGTCATAATGTGAAACCTCTAATCTGGAAAATACACGATATTTAAATTGTCTATCAGCAGCGTCTGTTCAGTTGTGATAGTCTACAACGTGTGTGAATTTATAGATATTTGAACCAGCACAGAATGAGGAGCATGTTAACATAATCCTGTTACTGCGCAACGTCCTCAGTAATTAAACTCTGCCGTTCCTACATTTGATTCCACTGGAGGAGGCTTGGAGGACTCTCTGTCTGATACGCAGTATGGGCTCCATATAATGAGGCAGCCATTGTAATTAAACTTGGCCAGAAGTGGTTTCGTCCATATCGAACAGTTAATTGGAAGCAAGTTTGAATTACTGCTGCTCGTCCACACGTTTCTCAATGGTTTAGAATTAAAATGCATCTCAGAGTCTCTTCTCTTATATGAACCTGCAGATTGTTCCCAGAGTTCAAACCGAACATGGAGAGGCAGCGTTTTAGTTTTTGAGGTTTTAAATGTTTTTATGTTCTCAGCTGATTTTGACTGAACCTAAAATTTCCATCTTGCACTTTTATTTTGACTTAGTGTTTATTGATTTTGGTTTAATGATCTATTTTCTTGTGCCAAATTCAGTATGTAAAGCTGTGGTTTATATCATAATGTGTTTGACCTACAAAGCAGCTCCCTCATTGACGGTTTCATCTGAATTATTCTGCAAGAAAAATCAATGATCGGAGCAGAGTAATAAACATTTTTTAATAACTTTGACAACCTACATTTATTTTTCCATTTTCCGCCTTAAAAATCAGCTCCTGACTGCTCTTATCTCTTTGATTTATTTTCTGCTCCTCTTTCTTATTCGTATATGACTATTTTGACACTTTAGCTGAATCAACCCTAAACACAAAGCAGCATCATTGTGTCTGTATAAGAGAGTTAATGTGATTCATGGTGTTTCATTTTGGAGTTTCTCAAGTGTGCAACATGTAATTCAATTCAAATCAAAAGCAATTCTGCACAAACCTTCTCATTCTGACTCTCATATCGGTCAGCTGCACGTGAAGCAGTGTTTTTATGGATTTGCATCTAGAGGACTTTCTCTTAAGCCAGTACACATATTGCTGTGAAGCCTGTGTGTGATGAGCCTGTGTTTGTACTGAGAGGCTGTGCAGTGCCATACGTTGTAGAGGGGGATGCTCTTCATGGGCTTGTACTGCTTCAGGGGGTCCATCTTGTACAGGTGGCGGTCGGTGATGAGCACCGCCCGGTCCTCCGCCTTGTGGAAACGGTTGATCTGGGAAACACAAAGCTCCTCATTAGTCACCCCACAGGACGGCCGCACACACGCTGCAACACCCCGCAGGGAGGCGGAGCCAACCAGCCCCTGTTTGTGCAGATACATGTTGTGTGTGCACGTGGTCGGCGGTGGACGACAGACGCTCTGAAGGCTTCCTACCTTGCGCACGTTGCTGGAGAACAGGACTCTCATGAACTTGTCCTTCCGCTGCAGCTCGCTGGAAACCAACGTGAAGGAGGCAGCTGTGTCAGGACTGTCTCGCTTCTGTCGGACCAACAAAACACAGAGAACCTGTTAAAGCACTCAGCTACATTTAAAGGAATTCAGAGACAGTAGTGGCATTCATCAAGGTTGGAAAATCATCTTATGCACATTCTCATTAGTAGATGAAGCTTTCATAACAGATTTCAGTTTATACTTTCAGGAACATTTCAGGAAATATGCTCTTGTTTTCTTACTGACAGTTAGATGACAAGATTGATATCGATATCATGAAGCTCCTGTGAGCTCAACACAAAGCCTGGAATCAACAGGAAAATCTGCATGTTCCTTTATTTCGCTTAATTCTTAGTATTAATGTGACCAATGATTACAAAAGAAAATGAGCCCTTTGATTAAACCTGCAACATTTGCATTGATCTTATTTGTTATGATCAGTCTGAAGCTAATACATTTATATGCAAAATAGTCAAACAAGAGACAGAAAATATTCACAAACGACATCAGAGTTATTGTTATTTACAGATTTTAAGGTTAATATGACAATTCATCATAACACTGTGGATTCAGGATAAGTATTGCTTGAAATCTTTGTGCTGATACAACAATACTTTTTCTGGTAACCCGACACCTTTTGGTGCTCAACACATTTTGGTTGATGACAAAGAAGCATCGATGTTCAACATGCAGCCCTGATGTAGATTTTAGAGAGGACACAAAGTAAAAGACAAACATGCATAAGCAAATCTCACTGTTGTCTGTTGCTTTGTTTAGTTGTCTCCACTCAAACACACAGAGACCTCCGCCCACACCTCCATCCCACAGACTCACCAGGTAGTTTCCTTCCCAGGCCCTCTGCAGACCCAGATCGGCCCTGTGGCCCTTCAGCGCCTCCAGGCTGGCTACCTTGGCCCTCACCTGCAGGGCCTCTTCTGGAGACAGGCCTTTGATCAGGGTCCAAGCCCACCACCTGGAGGTAAACGCACCCAAACACACACACACACACACACACACACACACAAGGAGAAAAGTGAGAACAGAGGAAAATCGAATTTCTCCGTCGAAGTTAGCGCACGGAGCCTCGACGGTTCAGGGGGGTCGGCCAGCGGAGCCCAGCTGTACTGTACTCAGCTGGCCTTTCATTCACACATCCTGACAGCCAACATCATGCTGGAGGAAGGCTATTTTCTCCCTGTGCCGAGCTTCAAATAGAGAAAAGGCAAACAAACAGACACGGGGATGAAAGGCAGTGATGAGTCTTTGATGGAGGAAGAGAAATCAATGCGCAGTTTGAGCCCAAGGCAGAAGGAAACGTGTGGAAGTTGCTTCAAACGGACTCATCTGGATGGAAAATAACACTCGAGGCCATTCGCTCTCTCCTGCGGCCGCGGTCGGAGCCAAATTTAGTTCGGCCGATTTAAGAAAGCGAATTTCTTCAGAAAACAATTTGAAACCTTTCGTTTTGAAAAGATTCATCTTCTGCTTCTGTTCAATAATGAGAACGGACGGAACATTGTTAAAAATGTAAATGCTGTTTAACTTACATCTTCATGTTTGCATTCGAAAGCAAGAATCTAAATTATTACTTTTTGGAAAAAGTAATCTGATTACCTGTTGTAGATGCTTCTGAGCGCGTCCTCGAACTTGCGCAGGACCTTGGGGGGCGTGGGCCACTTCACGTGTCGGCCGTAGTCCTTCATGGATCGGACGTTTTTGAAGCGGCGGTTGACCTCGCGGATGTACGACTTGACCTTGTAGCGTCGGTAGGCCCGCAGGATGATGAGGGCCGCTCTCATCCGCCGGTACCGCATCCTGGCTATGGTGCCCCTCCATACCTGGAGACACAGGACGACGTCAGGAAAACGGATGCAACTGATTCTGTATTTTTACATGTCTGGATCACAACTCGAGCGATTACTACTGTGCACTTCCATAAAGCAGCAGAAATTGAGATATATCCTGACTTTTAATCCCTTTTCCCAGTCAAGCTCTAGAAACGCTGGATCCTACATTTCCCATGATGGATCTGATGTCCTGTGAGACCCTGTGTCCTCAGAGTGAGGACTCCAGACTGGACAGAAAACCCGTCGACTGTCGAGACCATAGACTGTATAAAACAAGGCACCATGAATCTTTGCAGTCAGTTAATTAATCAATCAGTCTGATAGAAGGAAAATTGATTGAAAACCATTTTTTAAACAAAAATGTCAAACTTTTACTGGTTCCAGCTTCTTAAATGTGAGGATTTACTGCTTTTCTTTGTCATTTATTATAGTAAATGATGGAGATTTAAACTGATCTTTATGTGTAAAATCAGTGGCCTTGCATCACTGGAGGAACTGGAGAGGACATTTACATCTGCTGCATCTGCATTATTTATACATTTAACTGAGTAACTCAAGGTAATTTACCTTTTTCTATTTAAGAGGCTCGACCTCTGCACTGGAATCATGAGTGAAAGCACAGATTATGGCTATAAATATGTATGATAGCTAATATGTAAATAAGTATTTAGATGGCATCAAGCAGCTATATTTACAATAACAAAGAAACTGTTTCTCATTACTCATCATTAGAATTCATTACACATTGTTACATACATACTTGTTATACGTCAGTGATTGTAATGTTGGAATAACAGACTCAACAATAAGGGCTAAATTAAGGACCCCCGTGCCTGCTTGTAACCAAACATAGGGTGAGTGGCTATCAGACCCTCTGAAACATAAATAATAGATGTGAGTGGGACCCCGGGGGGCCGTAACTCCTGATGCAGCCTCACTAAAATCACCACCATATGCTGCCTTTTTACTGTACCCTCACTCTCTTTCTTACACACAGCCTCTCCATTATTTACATTCGACTACGCTGGACCTAAATAATCAGCAATAGGATGCATTTAGCGTCACAGATGAAGAGTCGCAAATTAAATTCAGCCCTCGCTTCTGGAGATCATCTCCGTGTGCTGCGGAATAATCACAGAGATCAATTTAATCTTTGAAAGTGCGGGGGAGGCCCGAAGGAGAGGAACAGGATTTCCTGCATTTGCATATTAAAACTGTGGAGGAGGCTGCAGTTTTTCACCTGATCAGACCGACGGTGTGATGATGTGCAGAGGAGATCAGTCATGCACCAGTGGAAGGTGGAAGATTCATTCATGCCATTTTATCAGCTGCACATGTTGGAGTTAACAGTGTTTTCTAATGTGAAATGTCGCTTTTACACTGAAGGAATGCGGCACAGAGACACTTCCACTGAAGAAGCTGAATCACACTGGAATCAATGAGCAAAGGCCAGGCAGCGTCACATCACTGAGCTGCCTGGTCGTACCGAGCCTCAACAACAGGAAGGTTTCATTTTTAAGCCCTAAAGTTTAAGTAACAACGTCCTGTAATCTGAGATCAGGCGAAAAATGAGACTAAAGCCCACTGGCCTGGTTTCTGTGCATTACACCTCTGATTCTTCAAAAGGCTTCTGTTAATTATTACAACTTTCAGGAGACAGAAATGTGAGAGCAATTCACTTGACCGAGTGTTTGTAGTGTAAAGCTCATTCTCTTGTTCTGTCTATCTGCTGCTGCCGTCCAGTGAAAACCTGCATCTCCAAATGTTGTAGGTCTGAATTTTGAGGACAAACTGAAGCATTGAGAGTTTGATTATTTGAAACATACATGAATCTTTGCTCATGTTTGTCTAAACATTGTCCATCCTCTGTGATTTCTCGATCTCCTCAGGTATGTGAAAAATAGCCGCTCTAATGCTGCGTTATTGTAAACCACAAATGCTGCTTCTCGGGCAGAATGGCAGTGGACGACCTTTTCCTCGGCGCTGCTCCGTCTCTAATACATAATGGATGAGAGCGAGAAAAGAGGAGCAGTTACATATTCATCACTAATCGACCCGAGATGACTCTCCACATGCTCAGGGTGACACAGTGGGAGGAATGAAGGGGGGGGGGGGTTTGACTTAGTTTGTCTCTGTGGACAAGGTTAAAAGTTACTTTCATTTACATTCACACTGTATTCAGGGTGTTTCGGTGAATTAGGCAGAGTTTTAAGAGCAGGCTTTGGGTCAGACACTGCTGTCAGGAAGGCCCTGCTGTGACTGTTAAACCATGCATTTAAACTGGGCCTTTTAAAGTTAGTAAACAAAGAATATTTTCCAACATTCATATCACTAGTTTATGAGAGTCTAAGTTCATGTTTATTAGCTTTTTCATTAGATTTTTTCTCACATACTTGCAAAAATAATTTCCTGTTTACGTCCCGACTCAGACAAAAAGTGGATAACTGATAACCTGCACGGGATAATTTCATATAAACAAAACGAGCATGTGGCATACCTCCACTAAGAACTCATTTATATGGACGGAAATCTCATTTCTACTATCCTGAGCAGACATGTGACGTCGTGCATGGTGGAAGCTGTGGTAGTTCGATCTTGCAGGGCACCGTGACTTAAGGTGGAATGATGGTGTTATGTTGCTTCAGCGCAGTAACAGTCGGTGTTTGTGTTCACGTTCTTCAGGTTTGTCTCATCTCACTATTGAATAAGACTAAGCTATTGTGATCAATAGCCGAAGTCCTTGTGTTTACATTCGTTCACATGGTCTGATGTGTCTGAAAATGAGAAGAATGTTGACTTTTTCTTCAACTTGCTTAACGTTGTGTTTGTGATCAAAAATCTCCTTCTGCTGCAGAGTCAGGCCAAGCCGACCACCAATCAGATCACTAATACCAGTATTGATTAGTACAATCAGCCACTGTCCTTCTGACTTTATTTTCATTTCAGTTTTACAATTTTAGGTAAATTATGTTCAGACAATATCGTCATGACTTGGTCAATAATAAGATGTTTATTGCTGGAATTAGGAGAAGCAAAGAGCTTGTCTACTTTGAAGAGTGTTCATGTTTAATTGATTCTTTTCGTTGTCTTAATTAGTACAATTATTTTGTGAGATTTGTGTAATTCCAAGATTATTTTCCAGCTCTACCCACATTTGAAGTTCTTCTAGCTGTAAATGACGATTTGCTTTTCTCATCTAATTATATCATTTGTAATTTTTCAGTCTACAAATTTTTACACGTGCAGTTTGTCTAAGGATATTTTCTATTGATTATTAATGTTGGCTGTGGTTTGATTGGTTGTTGCAGCTGGAGGTTTAGTATAAAGATGTTGATTCATGTTGAGAATCTGTTGAAGGTCAATGACCAAAATTGTTATGACTCTAATAAGTGATAACAGTGCAGGAATTAAACCTGATAAGTGAAAATCTCAAACCAAGTCATAAATACAGAATTAAACATTTGTCTAATTGTATCTGAACCAACGAAACTCTCTTTTTTTTTTTCCACTCAGTCTAAACCTCTGTGTCCCACCCCATATGTGCTCACATGATCTTCTGTGTAACAAAGCAAATAGTGGCCAAATTAGATCGTCAGCGAGAGCTCAGTTAAGATGTTGGCTGCATAATATCCACATGGTTCACAGAGCAATGCCAGATCAACAACTGTGTTTATCTAAGCCACAAATCTCTAATTAAATCGTAAACGACTGAGGCTGGAGGTGAGAAGCAAAGAGAGGAGGAAAAATAAAACCCGCCATAAAGCAACAATGAATCAGCCGACAGCAGACGTAAAATGTCTCCACTGTCTTCGGAGCCTCATTAAGGTGTGTGACAGGTGGAAAAGTGAGGAGAGGTCTGAGTTATGATGGAGCCATCCAGCCGCCACACGGGCGCAAACACCATAAAGACGGCTTCTCGAAGCGGCCGCCATGGCGCTGGTGAGCTGGCGAAGATGACACTCGGGGGAACGTGGATAAATCAGGCCAATAACAAGGCCCCTGATGCTCTGCCCCCTTTACTCTGTTGGCCAATAAAGCCATCTGATCGTCCTTTTAGAGACTGTGCCATCACGGAGCCGCCCTCGCCACGCTCCGGGACCCGGGATTTACGAGCTCATCAAAGCCAGATTGGGGATCTTTGGTTGCAACAAAGCGGGACAGATTGCTGGGGTTTTATTTGGGGGGCCGGGCCGGCTGGTTGGAAACGCACTCCGGGTAAAAGCATCCACAAATCACACGAGCCAGGGCGACTGGTGAGAGCTGGAGGGTCGAGATGTTGAGCAGGATCCATTACTGCCCACTGAGCGTCTTTAATCTGAAAGCATCGCGGCTGCAGCTCCAATAAAAGGCCGTTAACTGAACTGCAGTGTTTGCAATTTACAAAGGCCGCTCACCTCGTCGTCACCCAGAGGGGAAAGAGAGCAAAATTCCAACATGGAAAGACAGATAGGCCGGCCTGCACCGTTGACACACTTGACTGCAACCCACGGCTGAACGCCTGCGTTTCCACATCCTCTGGGGATATCGAGCTGCTTTTCCAGTGACATGCTCGATGCGCACAGTGGGCGGAGGGACCGATCCCGAGCCTGTCACACAATTTAGCCAGGCTGCAACGTGCCTCCGACCGCAGGCCAGCGCAGGGAGACACTGGGCCGGGGCACGGGCCGGCAGCCATTATCATAAATCAATAAAGTGCCCGGGTGAGCAGCACACACCCACAGATACACTCATCCTCATGCCTTCAATCAGGAACCCCAGTGTTGTCATTTCACATTTTTTAGCTCTCATGTGGATGCGAAAGTGTTCAAACTGATCTGGAACAACAGAGTCTCATTAGAAGGGACGGTATCGAAGATTCAAAGGCTCATCCATCAATTAGATGACTGGGCCGAGTAGATTGGAAGAATATTGCCGACGGTCAGCAGTCGATGCTTCAAGTAACACACACTATTGAAAAGGACTCACAATAAAATCAAATTATTGAAGAGGTGACGCGTGAATGCAGTTTACGATCCATCATCTGAAGGAAAGAAATACAAAAGCAATGTTTTTTAATATCTGCACAGCTGCTTTGTAGATTAATGCTGTACAACAGTATATTCTTTAACATGTACTTTAATTGGTGTGCTTTTCGCTTAATGACCAAGAATCTTCAATATCTACAAATGAATAATCGATGAGTCGATCAACAGAAAATTAAAAGCACTCAGTGAAGGGCTTTTTTTTCCTTTTGTGTCCTTGAGGTCCAACAAATGTATTGAACACATTTCCTTCTACACAGGATCCTTTTATAATAGGATATTTCAAATTATATGTAGCTCTATAGCACTACTAGTGGTCAGAAACTCCATCTTTAATCAGCAACTATTTTGATTATGAGTTGGGAAAAAATTCAAAAGAATTCACGGGTTCTACTAAAATGTGAATATTTGTTGAGTTCTTCACCCACTATGACAGAAAACTGAATCCCTCTGTGATTAATAAAATGAGTGTTGAGGTGCTGAAAAAATAAGCAATGGGAAATTGTGATTTTATTGGGGTGTTTTTTTTTTTGACATTTTATAGAACAATGAATCGAGGAAATAGTAAAATGGATCAATCATGGAAATAATCATTAATTGCAGACTGTTAATATGCTTTTTTAAATTTAATAATCTAATAAGTTAAAACATTTTTTTCTGAGGATTTGGAGGCAACAAGTGGCAGCAAAATACACTGAGTAAACTTTGGCAGAGAGCCATGTGTCAGTTGCTATGGAGAGTTTTTATACCGGCCAGAGGTGTTGGATATTTTTAGGCTTCAGCATTGAAAGAAAGCAGTGGAAGGTCTCTCAATTCATCGCTCTGAGAATCTTCTTTTAAATCTGATTATGTGACTAAGGACAGTAAGAATGTGTCTTATACAACAGGACCTGAGTCACAGAATCAAAGGGAACACAGTATCAGAGAGGGAAGTCATAGTAGGTAGAAGAAATGTCAGTTTCCACATCACAGCTTTCTGAGAACAGAGGAAGCACATTTCTTTAAAAATCCAGCAGATTGTGACAAAGGAGTTAAACCGTCCTCCTTTGATCGGCGGCGGTCTTCTCACCCGGTGACGTTTCCGTGGACGACAAGTGAAACAGTGTGCAGGTTCAGAGCAGGATCAGAGGATTAGAGCTCAGGTTTGTGCTGAGTGGTGGACGGTGGAGCAGAGAGATATCCACAGATCAGCCCCCTGTTTCACCTCAGTCTCTGACACAAGCTTTTATTCATCACGGCACAATTTACAGCCTCCGGTTATCCACCAGGACACAAATCACAAAAACAAGGCTCTTTATCCTTTTTAGACGTTTTCATTTAGCTGCGGTTCAGACAAACCCCACGTGGCCACGGTGTGAAACTACCCGAGACACAACACTCGCCACGACTGATAAACCTGCTGCTACACTATGTAAAGCTTTGGAAAGCAATTAAGGCGGCGGCTCAGGATACACTGAGGGGAGGAGGGGGGGGTGAGTTGGGGGGGGTCTCTCCTCTCGTCATCGTCGCTGCTTTGACAAGCGCCGACAGTTAATATGATGTGGATGGCTGAGCTTGAATTTATGAAATATTCATTGTAACACAGGGGAGGTGGGGGTGGCCTATGTTTAATTTATAACATCTGTATTTATGTTGGATTGTGAGCCTTTTTTTAGCCCTTATTCCAGCTGCCATTTCTTAAAGTGGTCATAAAGATTAGCTCTGGATTTCAGTGTTGTCGACGCAGGATGGAGAGGAGTAATGTCTCCGGCTGATTGCAGTGAATTTCAGGTCAGTGGGGGGGGGCGGGGTGGACTGTGGCGCCACAAGAGTGAAAAGATGAGGAGTGAAGGATGGAGAGAGCAGGATTAAATGGAGCCGTGAAGGAGCCTCCTCCCCTCCTCCGAGCAGAAGAGGTTATGGTAATTTAAAGGGCTAAAATGAGAGAGAGCAGCTACAGAAACACACAATGTTCTCTGAGTCCGGACAGGAAGCGGCACGGCGAGAGGCCTCTCCACCTGATTCAGGAAGTGAGCACATCCACAGATTGTTTTTTTTTCGTTGCTTGATGGGGCAAGTTAAAGCGTGTCATTGTGAATCCAGGAGGCAAACGGAGGGACGAGGAGTGTGTCTGAGCCTCACTCGCAGCCTGACAGTCCTGGCACCGCGGTCCCGACTGGCATAAGGCGGAGTGGTGTGCCAGGTGCTGATAAGGGGATTGCTTGGCGCAGCAGATCAGACTCAGAGCGGGATGTTTGTTTGAGTAACAGCACGGCAGACGCAGGAGTCGACGCTGCTGCCATTCGATTGTGTGTGCGTGTCAGTGAGCGTGTGCGGCGTACGTGGCCTTCGCACTGACGGAGGTTAAGATTAAATACGCCCGCTCCTCCAACGCCTCCCGTTTGCTTTGGTGGGAAAGCCGCGATTCCTCTGGGCTTTCCCTTTGTTATCAAAGCCTGCTCATCCTGGGAGATACAAGATAGTGTTCTCCTGAGGGAGGGGTGGAGGGATCGGCCGTCTGTGGGAAGAGCTGGGGGTCAAAGGTCAAACAATCAATCCAATACAGGAGTTAATTTGGCTGGACAACCCTTTAGTGTCTGAGAGATAGAGTGTGGAGGAATCTGCCCACACGGCTCTAATGTAAAGACGAGGAGGGAAAATGAATAAGTGTCAATCATGTGGTTCCCAGGTGTACGTGGGATATAACGCTTCAGCCTTGATGATGTATGCACAGCGTGTTCCTACACACCAACACACTGCTTCTGAGCTTCCTGTCAGTCGGAGACAGCATCCAGGCGATTCGCACGGCGCCAAACACAGCCGCACCCCGCCTTGACAAACCAATCCCTCCGTCGATCAAAGTGACAAAAGTTTTCCTCCGCACGCCCATCTGACACACGTCAGCGCGTGCAACACAATCACAGCCAGATCCCGGCGCTCTCGCCCGAAGGTGTCATCAAACCGCTGACGCGTGACGGGTTTTACCAACGACTGAGACACACAAAGAGCGATCGATATTCAGAGCAGATCATTTATAACATGACCAGCTGAAGGGAAACGGAGGCACGGGTCACACAGCAATAAGATTATAATACAGTCTGTTTAGAGCAAAACCAAACTGTCAAGATGATGGGATGGATTTACATAAAGAGGCGGAGCCACGCCCGAGCCAACATGAGGGAAAACTGTTCTCTCAGGCAGCAAAAATGATTATCTAAAATACCTTTGTTCTCTGTTTGAATTGTGGACATTCATTTACTTATGGTTGAATCATCTACAGACATTTGGTGACAAATCAAAGCAAAAACCTGATGGTGCAACCTAATAAACGCAGATACTTACATATGAGGCTTAAGGGATCAAATAAAGACCTACATTACACTTATGGGAGATTTTGGAGTCATGTGTTAGTTAACGTTCTCCACCACCATCAGCAAAACATCCAAATGAGGTTAAATCTACTGGAAGAACTGACGTCGTTCTGGAGGCTCGTGATGGAAAAACACCTCAATGAGAAACTTTGAAAGTTCATTTTCTGGCGTTTCTCAGACAGAAAGAGTTTAACCGGGGTTGAACTGAGGACGTCGTGTTTGCATCTTAACCACTGGACGCCCTGTTCTTTACTTTAATATCATATTCATAAAGCACAGAAGAAGATTTTGCTGTTAAAAGCCAACGTCAAGATCATTTCAAAACACCGACTTTCAACATGTTTGAGCTACTAAACAACAAAAGTGTATTTATCCACTCATCAATTCAAGCCTTGAGCAGCTGCAATAACTGGTAAATAAATATTTCACACTGAGAATTTTTGATGACATGCAGCTCTTGAATACGCTTATTGCAAGTTACTGTGGATGAAAGTTTAAGCCAAAACCAAAAGCAACACAGACTCAGCTTAACGACAATGTGACGACAAACCTGCTTCGTACTGTATTCAGATACAAACAGCCTCGTGTTGCTGCCCGAAACTCTTCAAAATAACGTGAAATTTTGAATCCACTCGTCCATCTAACCAGTTTACAAGAGCTGTGTGGGTGAAAGCTCAGACAGAGAGAGAGAGAAGAGGCAGAGACATTCACCCTGAGAGACACAAGAGACTAATAATACAAGATTAGATTGGCTCCAAAAATACCAGCGCGCTTGTGTAAAAATCGGAGTTTTTCTACTCTCTTGAGTTTATTCATATGCAGAACAAGGGCTGGTGAATTTCAATGAGAACACGACGCGGGCCTTGAAAGCACAACGTCCTCGTGGTCTGAAGGCCCTCATCAGATAATGGATGTTGATGACTGGTAATCAGAGGTATTCATAATGGCAGATGTTTGCAAATAGGAACTTTTTATTATGGCCAAATGCTGAATAAAGGATTGTGTTCAGTTTGGTTTGAATTCAAGACACAATCAGAAACATGATTAAAAAAGTAATGAATCAGCTTCTGGTTCATCAGCCACCGATCGGTCTCTCACCTTCTGGAGGAAGAGGACGATCCTCTGGACCATCTCGGCCCGCTGCTCCTCCAGGCTGAACAGTGTCCTCGGCGTGCGGATGAACACCTTGGTTTTGCCGTAGGCGACGTCGTGGTCGAAGCCGCAGCCCTGCAGCAGCCGCTTCACCGCGTCTTTGTCCGACGGCAGGTCGTGGTTCGGCCACGTGAACTCGGAGATCATCTTGTACCTGCAGGACGGACGAAGGACGGAGAAGCATGTCGGATCTGGATTATTGTTTTGTCGACTCAGCAACTTTTTCTCACTCTGTCAATGTGTTGTGAAACATCTTTGCTGTTAGTTCATACAAGCTTAACTTATTACAGGCCAAATAGATAAACATTCTTTAGCCAGAATTGCCATGAATTCATGCTCCCCAGATGATGCACCAGACTGAGCCAGCCAAAATATAGTGAAGCTTACTCGTCTTTCAAAAAGCATTTATTTCACCCTTTTCTTCTGAAACACCGTAAGAGCTACGGGGAGGTAAACATAACACAAAATAAATAATAAACATAAATAAGCTCTTACAATATTACCTTTAAACAATACGTGCCATAATTAGCCACAACGATGCTAACATTAGCGAAACATACGTGTTTCAAAAACCGTCATAAAACAAAAGAAATAACAAAATACCTTGTTCCCATTTTGGCCAGGCGCTAATTACTTTATATCTTCATGAAAATGGACACCGTATATAACTTTAATCTTTCCGAATAACATTATCGGACACATGGAC
The DNA here is from genome assembly GCA_037975185.1 of Centropyge bicolor. Lineage (NCBI taxonomy): Eukaryota > Metazoa > Chordata > Actinopteri > Pomacanthidae > Centropyge > Centropyge bicolor. Next base: position 7,863 of record JBBMOC010000031.1, on the reverse strand, counting down.
AGATCTCCTTCATGTAAAGCTAGTTTGCTATACACGTCCAGTGCCACCGGAACGGCGCCAAAATAAAAGTTCATAACATTAAAACACACCTTCAAAATAAAAGCATGGAGGAAACAGTTGTTTTAAAACTAACAAAATAAAGGCTTACCATAAAACCTGAAGAACTGATAAAGTAATTTACACTTTGGCTTGTCATGTATCGCCAGCATGAGATTGACATTTCTTATATTAAGTGAAATGTCTCTCACCTGTTGGATGAATTGAAAGTCAGACATTCATGTTCCTCTCAGGTTGAACCACTATATAAAATCCAGACTCATTTCTTAGATTTTTTTGGTAATTGAATAATCTGTGTCTCATGTGTTCAAAATGGACCTTTTCGCTTTTCCTCAGATCGTATTATACCTGGAGGAGGAAGTAAAGTGGATGTATGGATCTTCTTAATTACCACCAAGCATGGGACTTTGCTCCTGGCGCCGTGCCAAGGAAATCACATCGGTTAGTACATGAAAAAGAGGATTAATTATTGTAGAGAGCACCTGCAGCCCAACACAGGGGCGAGAGGTCAAATTACACTTATGAGAGTCTTTTCAGTGCTTTAATTCAACTGAAATACGAGACCTTCACATGAAGCTTTTAAGGCCTCACATTCTTTTTCCTTTCTTCTTTTAAAGACCTGTGTTACAAGGAGTCATGATACTCAGATTAAATGCAGTCGTAAAGGGATGAATTTAACAATGCATAGTGTGAAAGAAATGTAAGACTGAGACCAGAGCTGCCGTCACACAGTAAAACAGCCTCCTGCATTAGTTTATGTTCCAACAGAAACAAGGCTCCTGTCGTTTGTGTGGGTTGTTTTGACGCTGAAAATCACTTCACAGGAGGAGGAAGGAGGACGGCTTTAAGAAAGGACAGTGACAAGTCATCACTGCTCCCGGATCAGACGAGTGCTTTTTCAAAAAAAGGCGACAGTTCAATTGTAGTGAATTTACACTCGTGTCTCAGGAGCCTTGTCCACACATTGAAAACTACAAACCACAGTAAAATGTAAAAGCTCATGATAAAAGATTCTGAGGTGATTGTGCAGCAGATTTACTCTCAGTCTTTCTTTCCAAACATCGCAGCTTGTCATCAGACTGTGTGTCACTTCACCGCCGACCCACTGGCACGACTGTGATGTAACGCCACGTCCAAATACCTCACGGGGTTGGACTGGAGTCACGGAGCTGGATGACTTGTTATGCAAAAGACTCATCACCTAATCCCTCGTCCACCATGATGGTTTCTACGAGGGCAGTGGGTGAGTCTGACAGCTGGGGAACAAGGCCACGACAAGTGTGTGTGTGTGACTCTGTTATGAAGCTTTAGGACAGAACAATATTGTAACCAAAAGAATCACCAAACAGCAGATTGTCCGTCTTAAGCAAGCGGCAACCTCCGCAGCTGAAAAATGAAGCCAATGCGGAAGTGCAAAAAAGCTGCAGTTCCTCGAATAACTGCTAGAGCAGGCTGCAGAAGGGAGTCAATTACATTTGAGCCCCATGTTAAAATGTTTTTACGACAGAAAAAAAACATATTTACAGCCTGGTTCAAAACATGGCTCTAGTCTCATAAGCTGTTTTTCTACTCCATGACAACTCTGGGGGAGGGCGAAATTTTTTATAAGGCGTTCGTTTAAAATATACAGCATACATCATTATGAACAATTCATAGCTGTCAATCTAAGTGGCGCCACTTTGATTGACAACTAGCCACTGACAGTCTAAAGGGCGTCACCCCGGCTAATTCTAGTCACTGAGTTTGGGATAGAGATCATCGTGGAGTTAGCCGGCTAGCAACGACATTTAGCATTTAACCTAGCTGGTTAGCCGTAGCTAGTTTGATTATTTCGAATAAAGCGGCTTTTTTCAGCCAATAGCGTTCATTCGACCCGCCTCAGCTCCGCCCTCGCTCCACCTCTTTGTCCATATTTGGAGTAACCGGAGGTAGGCTACCAAGATGGCTACGCACTACGATTTGCTTCATTTTTGCTCTTCAGAAACCTATGGGTGACGTCACGGACACTACGTCCATATTTTATACAGTCTATGGTCTTAAGATGTCGCCTGTTACACAATGTGTGATTGAAGCTCTCGGCTCGTCCTTCGCAGGGAAACATGAGGTGACGTTGTTTTCCTAGTCCCTGAAGTCTGGCCCTGGTCTGACTCCTTCTCTTCTGTCACGACGTTATTACAAAGCATCTCGTGTGCAGGACTTTATACTGTCAAGATCAGAGATATTTAAGCCTGCAGAACATTTTTATTTATGAACTGTTTCGTCTGGGACATGACGCAATTTCTGCTTAATTAAACAACAGTAATCAATTAATAGTTGCTCAATTATGAAAATTGTTTTGTACTTTCTTTAAATCGAGTCATTAATTATGGACTAATTAGTTCAGCTCTACACGACACTATCAGCCAGTTTCAGTTTGTTGGCCAACAAGTAACATCATTATTGTATCAATATCAATTTCAGTCCTTTAATCTAATATCTCAAATTATTACATAATAACTAATTTAATTTTTGCTTACAAAGCTGTTTTAAGTTTGCTGTTATTGTTCTGACAAGTTAATGTTGTTAATTTACTAAACATGATACTTTACAAAACTTGATTAATTTAAAAGAAAATCCTTCATTGGTTTACATCACATGTGAAAAATATTTATATTGGCCTGAATGATTATTGGTAATTAGCCTCAGATCCATTATTGGTCCTTCACTTGCAGGCACATTAGTGCTAATTGGGATGTAAACAGACTTGTAACGTCGGCTGTGTGAGCTCCTGCAGGTGATGAATAAAACATGAGTCATTACTGCAGGTCAATGCCGAGGAGTTGCTGCTACTTTAACACATTACAACGGGCTAATTTCTGCATCACGTTGAAATGATTTACCACCAAGTCTCTATGGTATTTATAACCCAGGCTGCTTTTAATCAAGGTCATAGGACAAAAATATGATGCAACAAAACTAAAACCAGAGAACAATGATGATGATGATGACGATGATGATTTTGTAATGTGGAGATATAACTGATCAGCTGCCAGATCTGATTAGACATGAGCTGATTACACAACGTTTCCACACCCCACAGTCGCGTCACATCCTCCACGGCCGCAGCTTCAGGGGTTCATGTTCGTCCAGAACATTTAAACACAGACTGTGGGAGGTCGTTACTCAATCACTGCCTCAACATTGATTCCTCAGGAGCAAACACTCGTCCTTCAAATCACAACGCTGATATGATTTGACAATACTTCCAATTATGAAACATGATTATAATTTGGGTAATTTTTCTAAAAGGCCAATGAACCAAATTAATCTTGGACCATTTAATTTAAAGGAGAATTAAGATTTTTATTTCACTTCTTTTGATATTTCAACCTTTATTTTGATCGTTCTGATTGTTTCCTTATTGATGTTTTGCCACATTATTCTTTGACTAATGTTTGACAATTTCCTTCTTCTCAAATATCAGGATTTACTGATTTTCTCTCTCTGTCATATCAACTGAACTGATTATCTTTGGATCGTGTTGGTGTTGAATGCAATAAACAAGCTGAAGATTTTTCCTTTTACAGACAAAACGATTAATAAAAAATAAATTAAAAAAACTGTTTAATCAATAGAGAAAATAAGTGGAGGTTGCAACAGAAATAAATAAATATCTCATTACGCTGTGTTTACCTCTGCAGGAAGCGAGGGTACGTCTGCCTGTAGGCGAAGCCGGCGCGGCGCACCCTGACGTTCTCCAGCAGGCCCAGGTACTCCACCTGATGGCGGCAGCGCTCCTGCTCGAACAGCAGGGGGGACTTGACGTCGTTGGGCTTGATGCAGCGAACGTAGTAGGGTTCCTGCAGTGACCAACAGGGGGCGACAGACTGTTAACAACTGCTGTGCACGTGTGTAATCTGTGTTCAACCTGCAGGACTGACCAATGATAGATTATTACACCTGAGCACATGTTGACACAGAGGTGGGAAAGATAATGGTCAGTAACATGAGGGAGAATTTCATTTATTTAACACATGAACAGTGGCTCTAACCTCAGACTTGTATGGAGGTGATAGACGTGAGATAATGTTGCTATGTGTCAAGATGTCTTTCCAAATATTCTCATGGTCTTAGAAGCAAACTTTTCAATATAGCTGAAATTCTTACACAATTCATCTGTTTGTTGAACTACAGAAAAATAATCAGCAACTATTTTCACAATCAATCTAATCATTTACAAATAATTAGACTACTTTTTTAGTTTCCCAGAAATGACATTGGTTCCACGTTCATGTGAGATTTAGCTGCTTTTCATTGGATCACATTATGATCATCTTTGGATTCTGCACAGTTGGTCGAACAAAACAACCAACCAAAGACGTCTCTTTGGGTTTGGGGAAATTGAATATACAGATTTTCATCGTTTTAGACAAATCAAGTCATTAATTTATTATTATTTCTGAAGAGCAGTCACTAGTTGCAGGTCTGCTGCTGAAGTCCATGTGCTGCTTTCAGCCCACTCATCTCAGATCTGATTTCAAAGTGTGAAACTGAAACTTGCACGGTGTTTGAGTCACAGCGACTGAAGGAGTCATGACGAGATTCTTACTTTGTGAACTTTCATTTAACAGATCATCATTATCTGATTGAGCATGTTTCAGATGCACATATGTCCTGTGAACTCTGAGTCACTCCTCTAGTCCAAGCAGCAGCTTCACTCACAGCTTCAGAACAAGGCTTGTTTTAAACCCTGCAGAACACGTGTGGGTGGTGAGTTTGCAGGAGAAACAAAGAGGGAGCATAAACAGATGTAAAGTGATGTGACGTTGGCACGAAGTCGGCCGTGTAAACAGCGTCTCAGAAGCTGGGAGGCTGTAAACAGAGTCGACTCCAGCTCTGGACCTGACTCCTCACCTTGCAGGCCAGGTTCTCCACCAATGAGATCATGGAGTTCTTGAAGAGCGTGGCGGCGGTCAGCGGCCGCTTGGTGACCTCGGTGATGCTCAGCTTGCCCTCGGGCCACATGGCCTTCAGCACTGGGTTCGAGCTGGACGGACGAAGGAAAGAGCTGAGTGAGAGGAGGCTGCAACACTGACATGACCACTCGGAGAGCAAGATTAAATTCAGTGCTTTGGTTTGTTGCCAGGTCCAAACATTCTAATGAGGAGAAAAGCTGCATTTAAATGACTCCTACCTTCAGAATCTGTATTTTAATGTGGATGTGTGGACACAACCTCGAACCAAGAGCTGCTCCGCTCTCTCATAAGCGCCCATGTTAAAACAGTTTTGGCTGCTGTCCAAAAATTCTGCCTTTGACCCGTGTGAAGAGCATCATAAAATGCACATTAGACAGGTCAGGAATGACTAGACCTCACATTTATATTCAGCCGAGTGAAAACACCGGGGGATTGCAGAGGAGGAGGATGAGAGCGAGCTGAAAGGAGATTAGTCGAGCGAGCTGGTTCGAGAGAGGTGTCATGTAATCAAAGCGCTGCAAGAAATACAGCGAAGAGTGTGTGGAGGTGATTGAAGCGGTGTGTATTATTCTGTGTGTGTGTGTGTGTGTGTGTCACCTGTTGTACAGCAGTCTCTTGAAATCCTGGAACAGAGTGTCTTTGTTCTTATCGATGAAACCCACCACTGAGTACCTGTGAAGAGAGGGAGGCTGCTAAATACAAAATCCTACATGCTTTTGTTGCAGCAGCGTCCTCAGCCAGAAACATCCATACTGATTACATTGACCTCTACCTTCATCTGACTGTGAATCAAACTGAAGCAAACTCAGTGGCCACTTTATTAGGGACACCTCTAAACCTTTGTCCCCACAACAGCCGGAAATCCTGGGTTCAACCAAGTGGCAACCTCCAGCACTGAAAAATGAAGCCAATGCGGAAGTGCAAAAAAGCTGCAGTTCCTTGAATAACCACTAGAGCAGGCCGCAGAAGGAATTCAATTACATTTGAGCCCCATGTTAAAATGTCCGATTTTACGACAGAAAAAAACATATTTACAGCCTGGTTCAAAACATGGCTCTAGTCTCATAAGCTGTTTTTCTTCTCCATGACAACTCTGGGGGGGGGGGCGAAATTTTTTATAAGGCGTTCATTTAAAATATACAGCATACATCATTATGCACAATTCATAGCTGTCAATCTAAGTGGCGCCACTTTGATTGACAACTAGCCACTGACGGTCTAAAGGGCGTCACCCCGGCTAATTCTAGTCACGGAGTTTGGGAAAGAGATCGTCGTGGGGTTAGCCGGCTAGCAACGTTATTTAGCATTTAACCTAGCTGGTTAGCCGTAGCTAGTTTGATTATTTCGAATAAAGCGTCTTTTTTCAGCCAATAGCGTTCATTCGACCCGTCTCAGCTCCACCCTCGCTCCACCTCTTTGTCCATATTTGGAGTAACCGGAGGTAGGCTACCAAGATGGCTACGCACTACGATTTGCTTCATTTTTGCTCTTCAGAAACCTATGGGTGACGTCACGGACACTACGTCCATATTTTATACAGTCTATGGGTTCAACGAGGCGCCGGAAATTTCTCCTGATAAGCATCTTGCAGTTGCTTCAGATTTCATGCTAAGAATCTCTCCACATCCCAAAGGTGCTGCTCTGCTGGACTGAGATCAGGTGACTGTGGAGGCCGTTGGAGTATCTGCACTCATTGTCGTGTTTGTGTAGTTGCCTGACCTGGCTCACCTCAGCTTTCCCTCAGCTCCCCTGACCTGCTGTCCTCGAGCCATCCACTAGAGGTCCTCAGATTTTACTGCCAGTCCTGGTCACCTGACATCCCCCCCCACCTACACACACACTTGTTCAAGCCACCGGTACTTGCAGGAAGTGGCCATCGACTGTGCCCATAAAGCGATGCACCTGGTCAGCATCAACCCTCAGCATTTTAACAATGTTCAATTGGTATGAAGGAGGCTAAAGTGTGCCGAGAAAACATTCCCCACACCATCAAACCAGCAGCCTGAGCTGTTGACACGATGCAGGTTGGATCCATAGACCCCAAATTCTGACCCTAGAAATGAAGATTCGTCAGACCAGAAGACATTATTCCAACCTTCTACCGTCCAGTTTGGGTGAACCTGTGTCCACTGTGGCCTCAGGTTCCTGTTCTCAGCTGAAGGGAGTGGAACCTCAATCCACTTCAAGGTTTGAGTGTGTGCTAAACTGCATTGCATTGTTGTGATGCTGCTTATTTGAGCATCACTTGAGCTGGCTGTGCTTGAAAATCCTAACAGTTCCCGAGCTGCTCGAACCAGCCCATCTGTCACTCGGATCACATTTATTCCCCACTCTGATCCTGATGTTTGCTCTTAACAACTGAGCCTCTCGAGCAGCTCTGTTGCTGCCAGGTCGGCTGATTGGTTAATAGCATTAACAAGTGGGCGTGCCTAATAAAGTGGCCACATTAATTGAGGTTTGAGTTCATTTAAATAAAGCCTCGTGTTAATGGTGGTGGAGCTGAACCTGTGGTGTAAGCTCCCGGTCTCAGCGGCTCAGGGATCAGTCACAGCTGCCAGTCGGGCCCCGCTCCTCCGCCGGGGCCGTCCCCTGGGCTCCAGACACTTAGCCCACACAAATGGGCCCAACACATTTCCCTGAGAGCACTTTGTGGGGGCTTAGCATGTGTGATTTATTCATTTGAATGGCGTCCAAGTACTTTGGGGATTGGGAAGTGGTGCTGTCATTTTGGGGGGACGTCACTCGATGAAGTTGAAATGTTTGAGCGTCAGTGTGTTTTTCCCAGTGATTCAGCACATGTGCTCTGGAGCCTCTTTATCATAGAATACAGAAAATTAGCATCCAGGCTGAG